>OZ022587.1:232938-352938 GCA_963669155.1 Arbacia lixula | reverse complement strand
CAATATGGTTTTCACAGCCTAGTATTGTAATGGCTAACTCTCTCATTATCATTGACATGAAGATGTGAAGAAAGCCAATGGGGTTTCCAACTCACTGTACATGTATGAAAGGGATCGTAAAATAGCAGACCCGAGCCTAATCAGCAATACATCTGTACTTTGTATTTTCACCTGAAACTCTTTGTTCAACTGTGTAATTCTCCTTTATGTACAGTGTGTAATCCTCGTAGGCCCCTTCATACAATGGAGACTGCAAATAATGAAAGTAGAATGTAAACTGACCTCCTCTATGCTTACAGGTACATGTGCATGTCACGTAGACAGGTATGACGTACATGTAATCTACAAATTTAAGCAATACTTAGCAGCTTTCCACCATTTTTACAAGAGTGTTTTATGAGGGAAAAGACAAACTGTTTGCTTTATTGTGAAAAAAAAAAATCATTCCACTGAAATTAACACAACTTTACAAAATACAATGGCAAGCAATATTTGTACTAATTTGGAGAGAAAACGCTTGAGTTGGAAAATTTTGAATGTGTTGCCAATTTGAAAATAAAGTGATTATTTCACTTTAAAAAAATCATTATACATCTGAGGGAAAAATATACTGTACTATAGGAAATCAACAAAACTGACTACATATCTTGTACAGAAATGTATGATCTGCTGTATACATTATTAGATGCAACTTTCATGAAATTTATCACCTACATGTACAGTACATGTACTTACATACATGTCAATACGGTAGCACAAACCACAGGTTTATGATACCCACCGTCCAGAGTGTGGTCACCCAACTAAGCATTGAAATACTGTAGACCAGAAGAAAATGAAAGGTCACAGTCAATTCAGAACCTGTGTCAGCCAGCTCTCTCCCAGACAATACAAACACCATGTATGGCCTACTAGCATCACTCCAGGCTGAAGACAGCTTTTTACTTCTGCGCCAAAACTACAATCTAGAGCATGGGATCACTAAGATGTACAGCTAAAATGTATTAGAGAAGGAGGGGGACTACATCTAGTCTATGTTTGAAGACTTTTTTTAGATTGCAGTGCAGAAGTAAGAGACACTACAAAGCCTTGAGTTAAGCACTAAAAAATATACAAGGGGGCTCGGGGGGATTTTGCCCCCAAAATGCTTAAAAGAGCCCTGGAAAATGTTAAAAGAGCCCCCCAAATTCCCATAGACACAATGTACAATTGTAGCTCAATTGACCAATGAGCTCAAAACGTAGCCCCCCCCCCCCCCCCCCCTCAAAAAAAAAAAAAAAAAATTGAACTAATTTTTTCCCTGGTAGGAATACAATGAAGCCTTGAGTCTAGGCTAGGTGTATGTGTGTATTGCGCTTGGCTGTGTTGTATGCACTCTGTGTGGGAGTTCAGTGGGAGTTTCCCACTGATTTTCTATTATTTAGCTGCGTTGGATGAACTGGAACCGAGCTTTCCAATTGTATTATCTCTCGTAAAATGAACAGAATTAGATTTTCCCAAACTGAAATTACAGTTAAATTAAGTACGGGGTGATAAAGATATCTGGGTGCAGCTTTTTTATGTTCCATACACTAGTACTGGTACTTTTGATAACAGGGTCACCCATTTGTAGGTCACCATTTAAGATAATTACAAACCAAGGAAAATGGAAGAAAATGACTCCACTGCGAATCATAGAACCGAAGAACTGACTTATTTATTGCTACATCACGAGTACATGTAGGTGCAGGAGAAGTTTTTCCAACCTTCGTATTGAGCCTAGCGACCAGAGGCCGCAATACGCAAAAGGGCACATAACAGCTATTCAAACCACACAGTGATGCGTTGAGGCAAGTGGCTCACCGCTGAGTGCACATTGCAATATACAGTTGTCCTCAAAATTATTCATACCCTTGTTAATTTTTATGATTTCTTATTTTTGTGATGAAATGAATGCATTTTGTCAAGTGTGTATATCAGTTATATGTGACCAACATGTGAAAGAATAACAACAATACACAATTCAAGAAATTCATCATTTCAGGGGTATTTTATTCATGGATTTTCAAAAAATGCCATGTTCAAAATTATTCATACCCTAGGTTTACTGAGTCCAATGTCTTTCTTTAATAGTCAATAGCATAGCCTTTGTTTCTTATGACTGCTTCTAGACGGTTCTTGTACGTGTCCACAAGCTTCCTGCATGTCTTCTGGGGGATGTTGGCCCACTCTTCCTTGGCAAAAGCCTCAAGCTGGGACAGGTTGGTCGGTTTCCTAGCCAACCCTCTGGTCTTCAAGTCTTGCCACAAGTTCTCAATTGGATTCAGGTCAGGACTCTGACTTGGCATTCGAGGACGTTGACATCATTGTCCTTGAACCATTTCTTCACTACCTTGGCGGTATGTTTTGGATCATTGTCCTGCTGGTACTTCCAATTAGGGCCAAGCTGGAGTTTCTCAGCGGATTCCTTCACGTTTTCATCAAGGATCGTGATGTAATCATCCTTTCTCATGATTCCTTGGACCTTGACGAGGTTGCCTGTGCCACTGGAAGAGAAGCATCCCCATAGCATTATGTTTCCACCACCATGCTTAACGGTGGGCACAGTGTTCTTTGGAGTGTATGCTTCTCCTTTTTTTCCTCCAGACGTATTCAACATCCATATGGCCAAATAACTCCAACTTTGTCTCATCAGACCACAGGATGGTTGACCAAAAGCTGGAATCTTGCTTTAGATGACCTTTAGCAAAGGCTAGGCGAGCCTCCAGATGCTTCTTCCTGAGCAGCGGGGTCTTCCGAGGCCTACGTCCATGGAGACCTCCTCTGTGCAAGACTCGCTCAATAGTGGACCGTGACACCTTCGTCCCTGCCTGGTGAAGCGTTCGAAGTAGGGCCTTGGTTGTGGTCCGAGGGTTGTTGTTGACCTCTCGGCAGATTTTCCTGGCAAGTTTGGGGGACACCTTTCTCTTCCTGCCACGCCCACAGAGGTTTTTAACAGTATTGAACTTCTTGTGCTTGTTGATAATGCTCTGCACGGTTGCCACAGGGACATCATATTGCTTCGAAATGGCCTTATAACCCTTTCCTTCAATGTGGGCACGCACAAGACGTTGCCGTAGGTCCTCACTGAGCTCCTTCTTCTTGGCCATGATGATCAGAAACTGAGAATGACCAGAACACGTTTCCTCTATTTAAAGTCTTATGGAAAGATGCTATGTGTTTGACAATAGTTTAACATTTGGTCAACAAAAAAGGTATTTAATCCATTGGAACATCTTGAAATAACTATAGGACAAAGATTAACACATTCTCAGGAAAGGAAAACAATGGATACTATGAAGAAAGAACATTTTTGTTGAGGTATTGTCAGGGGTATGAATAATTCTGAACATGAGGGAAAAATAACTTTTGGACTTATCTATTATTATGCAAATGAAGTTTAGCCAACTCATATGTGGATTTGTGCATAGCAACAAGTAGACAAAAGATACACAGGAAGTACCAACATAATAGCTTTTACAAAGGAAGAATCTAACAAAGACTGTTATTTTCAATGGGGTATGAATAATTTTGAGGACAACTGTACATAGTCTCTACGTTTCATGACTTTTGCAAATGGGACATTCTATCTTTAACAGTCATGACAGTCAATGCAGAGAAACAAAATGCTTAAGAAAGCCCTGGAAAATGTTCAAAAGAGCCCCCCAAATTCCCATAGACACAATGAAACATTGTAACCAAACTGGCTAATGTGCTCCAAAAGTAGCCCCAAAAATGTTGAATTAATTTTTCCCTGCTACTCTATCTTTAAAGATTGTCCGTCCCTTTTGCAAGCTTAAAATTTGAAATCGTCTATCACGATCGTAAATTGAAGAAAGTGTGATTCAAGACCATTTCTAAGAATATAGCATGTTGAAGCTTTCTGTATATGTAAAAAATTTCAGCCGTTAAATTTCAAACCGACTTTTTTCGTACTACGAAAAAAGTATTAGTCTTTGTTACAGTATGTAACAAATATGTGGTTATTATGCATATGTGAAATCCTAATTTTATGAGTAATTACCAAACTTTGGAGATGATTCCTTCCATATAACAATTTTTTTCATAATGCGTTTTATAATTTAATAAACAAATTAATCAATAAAGCAGATATTTCAACACAAACTGCTAAGAGCCTGAGATAAAGACTATTAATCAGACGTTGTTTACGTGCATTATTTGAATTTTACACTACATGTACCTATCAGTTTCAAATTGTGAATATAGAGCTTGCTAACACTTCTCTATATGTTTTGCCAATGTTTCAATGGTTTTGTGGTGATCTGAAAAAGGGACTGGCTGTCTTTAAGCCCTGCTACTCTATGGCCCTTTTCATATTGAGAACCCTGCTACTCTATGGCCCCTTTCATATTGAGAACCCTGCTACTCTATGGCCCCTTTCATATTGAGAGCCCTGCTACTCTATGGCCCCTTTCATATTGAGAGCCTTGCTACTCTATGGCCCCTTTCATATTGAGAGCCCTGCTACTCTATGGCCCCTTTCATATTGAGAGCCCTGCTACTCTATAACCCCTTTCATATTGAGAGCCCTGCTACTCTATAACCCCTTTCATATTGAGAGCCCTGCTACTCTATGGCCCTTTTCATATTGAGAGCCTTGCTACTCTATGGCCCCTTTCATATTGAGAGCCTTGCTACTCTATAACCCCTTTCATATTGAGAGCCCTGCTACTCTATGGCCCCTTTCATATTGAGAGCCCTGCTACTCTATAACCCCTTTCATATTGAGAGCCCTGCTACTCTATAACCCCTTTCATATTGAGAGCCCTGCTACTCTATGGCCCCTTTCATATTGAGAGCCTTGCTACTCTATGGCCCCTTTCATATTGAGAGCCCTGCTACTCTATAACCCCTTTCATATTGAGAGCCCTGCTTCTCTATAACCCCTTTCATATTGAGAGCCCTGCTACTCTATGGCCCCTTTCATATTGAGAGCCCTGCTACTCTATGGCCCTTTTCATATTGACAGCCGAAGTAACGTTACTCCGGAGTCCAGGAGGAGTTACTCCACTTTGGAGGTCATTATGAAAATTCTGAGATTTTGTCAGTCCGGAAGCAAAGTGGAGTACTCAACCCACTTCGAGAAGAGGGTTACAAATGGAGTTACTCCGCACTGGAAATGCGGTATGTGCTTATCGCTGTGACCTCGCGCGTAACTTCCTGTCGATCGGTGACCCCGACCGTTACAGTATACTACCGACGCTCGCGCTGCACACATCGCTAGTTAGCACTGCTCAACTGTACACTTGCAAAACAAAACGCTCGTTGGGGAATTCGGCCGCGTATGGCGTGAACTCGCTTGGAAGGCATGGGAACGACTGCGGATATACTGCTGCAGTGCTTGTTAATATGAAAGGGGGTGTAAAGTCGGCCCGCAGTACAAGCAGATCGACTCAACCCGGAGTTACTCCGGAGTAACTGGTAATAAAATGCATAGTTGGCACATACACTACAGCTAAAACGAATTGGCATAGGGAAAGGGAAAGGAAAGAAAGGGAAGGAGCCGCAGTTTTAAACCACAGTATATTTTGTCCAGTTCAGTATGAAACACAATGCCTTTTAGGCTAAAGTATCATGTTTCATGCTGAACTGGACAAAATATACCACGGTTTACACCTGCTGCTCCTTCCCTTTCCCTATGCCAATTCCTTTGAACTGGAGTGTAAAGAGAACTTACCTTCCTGCAAACATGATGTCACAGGTCAACTCAAATCTAGGTGTGTTCATTATACTTTGCTACTGAGATTCAGGACATGCTTGAGTAATTGAGTTCATAAAACATTGTTAACTTTATCAATTTACAAACTTGTGACGACAAACAAACCCAGGTATGACTTGAAATCAGGGAGGAGTAAGACATGAAACATTTTGGGTCATACCCTTCATGTTTTTAGGTCAGGCACAGCTAGGGTGGTCCCAGTATAGAAAAGGCATGGTGAGCCACGCATCAATTTACTGCAGGCAGTTTAAACTTGTTTGCCATGTGTACCTACAGTAGCGTTAATTACTACAAGGTTTGTGTACCTGTAATTAAATGCTGCTTACATGTATGACTGCGGAACTGTGATATTTGCTTTCAAGGTGGGCCCGCTGATATCTGTTTTCCTCAGCAGATGGGCATATTTGAGATTGATATTCAAAAGGATCTGCAATTGTCTCTGAGACCTATTATATTGGCCAGGTGAACTTTGATTCAAAGCATTCTCACAGATTGGCTCTGGTCCCAAAAGAAGCCGCTCTCAATCAGAGCAGAAACCTCATTAGAAACAGACAAAAAAAAAACCTTTATGGAAAATCTGACAGTCATGTTTTAATGATCAATTTGATATGATTGTCATTTTTGGAAGGCAAACTATTAAGTCAGTCATGAGGCTGTGATTTCACAGACTCTCTAAAACTGTTTTATTACCGCGAATTTTCCAAGACTCCTTTTTAAAAACAAAATCCCTTTGCTTCTCAGATTCTATTCAAATTCTATTTTTTTCTCAAATTCTGTTCTATTCTGAGAAACTTATTTTGGGGACTGGTACTTGATACCGCTTTAGCAAGTCCTTCAGTACAAGCCCTTTGACCGCAGAAGGACGTGCAGCGCGCGCTTTGTGATCGAAGTAGAAAGTCGTTTCAAAACAGCTTTGCGTTTATCTCACTTCTAGAAATGCGTTTCTGGCTCAAACGCGTTCCGGATCGCACAAATTTGCGCATTTCAAAAAGGCTTTCCGAACCCCATAATCAAAACACCTTTGGGTTTATCATCTCATAAAAGTTCCCTGAAAGGCGTTTGGTAACCTTAATTCTACCCAAGAAAAGAGATGATAAATGCACCCTAAAACACACCCTTTTACTCAAGCAGTCACTCAAAAATATTATCACCAAAAAACAGTTAAACGGTGCACATACATTATTTGCAATGTGTAAGTTTTCACCAACACAGATGTACAGACATGCTTGATTGATAACAGCACAACCATGACAAGTCTACAGATTTAATGGAAAACATTCCCTCATACACGTATTTAGCATCATGCACTACTACATTGTATTTGCAGAAATCTCATACATGCACAGAGTAAAGTCTGTGGTTGACGTCAGAAAAGAAAGAAGCGCAATCAATGAATAGAGAGTATTCACAGCTGAGTAGGCCTACTGTGCAGAATCATAGCCTAGTTTCCAGGCTGTTGGGCATTTCTAATCCCATATATTCAATAAAGGGGTCTGGCTACAGTAGACTAATCATCCTTGAGATTTTTCTCCAGTCTGACAGCCTGAGAAAAGAGGAGATGAATTCAGTCACTAGTCTCAACAGAACAAGACTCTTTTTTTCGGTGCAATTTTAGAATGTCCAACGGCCTAGAAGCCAGGCTAGTTCATACAATGCCTTTCACATACTTTATGCCAATGCACAGTATATCACCTAGTCCCACCCCCACCATTTCGTCTACCATCACATGCTGATATGTATGGGTTAGGTTTCGGGTAGGGGGTCTGGGTTAGGGTTAACGGTTGATGTTATGGTGTTCATGTAGATTAGAGTTGTTGGTAAATAAATCCAGTATTCTAACCCAAAACGGTATTTTTAAGGGGTTCCTTGTACACGAATTGTTGAGTGGACCAACTGGGATTGGACCAAATGGCAATAAACCATTTAGACAACAATTACTGACTGATTTAGTGAAAAGGTTTTCTGGGGTAATTTCAATTTACAAAGAAATTTTAGGCATACACCCAGTAGTAAGGATAGCGTGCTACTGTAGTAAGGATAGCGTACTACTGGGTGTATGCTATTGTAGTAAGTGCTACTGCAGTAAGGATAGCGTACTACTGGGTGTATGCCTAAAATTTCTTTGTAAATTACTGACTGAGTTGATCGACACTGGTTTGAGCCATCAAGTAGGGTGTACCAATGATTGGCGCTAATTATCTTGACGACTTCGCTACAAGTGTCAAATTATGGCTATTACGGTAACAGAGCAGGTCACGATGCCCTTATAATTGATCACATGACCTCCTCACTCATCACCATGACAACCTCTGGATCTAGGCATCATAATAAAGTACATGGACATTATTAAGAAGATTGTAAATCATCTGTGTGTTTGGGTTTTTTTTTTCACAAAGGTAGAGCTCTATTGAACTACCAGACATGATATTAATCCCCCAGGTTCTTTGTTAGAGATTCAATTCAGCATTGTGTACAGTCTGGCAGCTTAGGAAAAAAAATCTGTACGGTAGTTTAAGGGATAGTCCACCCTGGAATTAAGTTTGTTTCAAATAGCAGAAACATAGTTACGATGAAAATCCGTCAGAGGATAAGAAAGTTATCTTTTAAAATGTTACTTCTGTGACGTCACATGCGAGGTATGTATGTATGTTGTGTGCTGTACAATTTTTTTTCTGTTTTTGATGAAGGAGTGCTTTTTTTTTCATCTGGGTACATGAATACTATGTGCAAAAACATGTTTTTAATGATCTACATGTATGTCTGCATCAAATCCTTTTGAGAAAATTGACATATTTCCAAAAACAATGTTGGGAGTGCACTAGGTCACAAAAGCAAAACTTAAACAATCATATTTTTCTTATTTTTGATGGATTTTCATCAAACCTTCACTAATGTTTCTTTCACGCTTGTTCTGCTTTCATTAAAAACCCACTTAGTTTCAGGATGGACGATCCATTTAAGCTCAAAGCAATGTGCATAGCCCATGCGTTGCAAACAAGAGCCTTGTGAAAATGAACAATTCCTCTGCAAGTAAAAATGCAACATTTTCATGTACATGTAATTAAGAGTGTTTATTTCATGTTATTAGCAACATATCAGGCATTTTAAGTCCAGGCAACCATTATTGCTTTGTCTTAGATATGTGTTTCTGACGACACTGGCTTCCTATAGAATCGAATAAAACAACCACTACCAAAATGAAAAGAAACCTTGAGTAACTGTTCAACTTGCTTCTGAAACAGCCATCCAATGTGTTTGGCTAAGAATGGCTTAATAGCCATAGGGTAAAGGTTAGGTGCTGAAGGTGGCTGTCGCAAATATAAGTCTTTCCAAAACTTGAAAAAAAAAAAGTTACAAGTTAACCAAATGTACACACTGTACATGTATAAAACTAGCACCCCAAAAAAGTAGAATCTAATAAATCTAGTTCAGTATGCAGACTCAGGTACATCTACAGAAGGAAAAAAAAATAACATTAAATTCGACACTTCTACAATGTACATCATATAACAATATCTGACAAATCACAGCTGAGAGGACACATTTCAGAACTAAGAGTGAAAGGATTCTATTAAATTGTAAATCCTCTGCATTGACCAATGCATGCAACATACAGTACAGCTGATACTGCTGTATACGATTGTCCGTGATTGCATACCCAATTTGTTTCCGGGTTCAACACAACAGCATGCATGTATGTTACAATACATGGGCTTCGTATTCAATAGTGTGTTGTACCGTGTGTGTACGTGTGCATATTACGCGGCCCATGCATGCATTACATTGCATGCATACAACGCACCAATATCAGATGCACACAGCATGCATGGATGCACGTACATTCAGATGCACAGCGTGCAGTTACAAATCAAATATTCATCTTTCAAAACCCACCCAAATCATTTAATGTCAGATATGAAAATATGAGATACATGACTTCCCCTGACAAGTTCTTAATTCATCATCTTAAATTGTTTTCATAGATTTTGGTGGGGTTTTACCTACCGTGAGCCAAAGTTACTTTTCCAAAACTGTGCAGCATCCGCCTTCGTGATGCGATACGACTCCCCTGCGAAAAGTCCGTTGGGAAACAGAGTTTTTAATTCCGTTAAATTGTGATTAAAAATCAACGACATGCGATTGAGCTGTCTTCTGCAAGGGGAGGATTCATCGTACATCTTCTCCTTATTGTCTTTGAACAGTTGGATAGTCTGTTTTGCCTTCTTGTTGATGTTGTCAACGAAGATCTTGAAGTACTCATTTTCGACCAATTCCGGAAGTTTGTCATCCGCTTCATACTTGGACCACACAAGTCGAAGATGATGATACGTCTCGGGTAAGATATCCAAGATAAAAGGGGGACTGTTCTTCAATTTCATCTTGTCATACTGACATAACCTCATCACTTTCTCCATGAGTTTCCATGTCCTTTCAAGTGTCTTCTTGTCGACTTTCAGGGCCGGGCGCGGAGGCACCCAAAACTTGGCCCAAAGTTCACCTATTTTCCCGGCCGCCATGGCTGTCTATCACGCACAGGATCCGGGCAACCTCCCCGTGGGTTTTACACGCGATTGAAGCCAGTCCGCGAGCCCTTCGCGGAAGAGACGAACATTATCCACAGCCAAACCCGTCCCGTAAAAAGCTGGCAATATTGGCGGTTAATTCCACTATCAAGCTGGGTGGTTCGTAAAACCTGCGTCCGTATACGTCAGATGGGCATGTTTCCTGTCCGATTCCAGCAATGCCATTACATCAGTAGCAATATATTAGAAGTATAAACGCATTTTCTTCGGGGAGTGAGACAAGAAAATGTAAATCACCACTTCGTGTCAACACTGCAAAGCCTTTGCGCTTCTTCGCAGAACGCCGCCCCCAGTAACTTCCGGTATTGTAGTCTCTCAACGTCATCGGGAAAAAATGGCAGCCTCGGTCGACGGTGACGATACAAGCTGGTAAGAAAGAACGGGGGTATTTATCGCCTTTCTGCTCATTAATTTAATGAATTTTGAGGTGGAAAGTGAAATTTGTGTATGATTCTGCTGAAAATGGAGCTTGATATGTTATCTAAGGCTCGGATGTTTTTGTTAGCAGGGTGTGTAAGTGACCTCGTTCGTCGAGTTCAGTCATTCAGAAAACTGCCTGTATGCACAGTATAGGATTGCCATAGACTTGGGCGTGTGTGTGTACACGTACATGACTGTACGGCATACGGTCGGGCAGGTTTTTGCAGGGAGAATGTGTACATAAAATGATGGGCATTGGCAGAATGAACTTGGGTCTAGGTGCTTATGAAGTACACATCGAGTAGCAAGTAGTACAAATACTTGTTTATTCCTCACACCTCATGTGTATTTCATTATTGTCAATGTAGAACAGTGGACGACGAGGCGAGGAGGTACTACTAAGATATGAAATGTAAATATCGGTGATGCTTCAAAAATAATTCTCATGTTTATATTTGTTGCGTCAAGTCAAGCCTAAAGATATGGTCCTTGTAACTTTTGTTCAGATTGATTTTTTTTTGGATGTCTTATCACTGTTTTTTACCATCAGCATTGTATTTAATTTCCCTTAGTTTATATTTTCTCCTTTTCTTTCTTCATCTTTTATATCTTCTTCATGTTCTCCTCCTCTTTCTCCTCCTCCTTCTACTTCTCCTTTTCCTCCTTCTCATTCTCCCACTCAGACATCTATTCTCTTTGTCCTCCTCCTTCTTTGCCCTCTCATTTGCATATGCCTTCTCATTCACCTTCACTTTCTCCTTCTTTCTTCTCCTTCTTCTCTTCCTCTTTCCTCTCCCTCTCCTTCTCCTTGTATATGGTCTTCTTATCATTATAGTTTGTTTTCAATTCCTCTGCCTTCCTCATGTAGTGAAGACTAGCATCAAAAGAGAGAGTTGGTTTTGACTTTGAGGCTCCTTCTCTTCTTTCTCCTTCACATTCTCCTCCTTCATCTTCTTCTCCATTTCTCCTTCTATCTGTTCTCGTTAATATTTTGTAGTCCTTTCCTCTGCCTTCACCCTGTAGAGTGTAGACTATCAGAGGAGCTAGGAGAGAGTTGGCTTTGACTTTAAGGCTTCTTCTCTTCTTTCTCCTCCTCCATCTTCTCCATTTCTCCTTCTATCTGTTCTTCCTTTCCTTTGCTTTCACCCTGTAGAGTGTAGACTATCAGAGGAGAGAGTTGGCTTTGACTTTAAGGCTGTTTGTCTCCTTAATCTTTAATTACCTTTTTCCTGCCCTGTCCTCTTCCTGGCTCAGTGACTTTTTTCTTGGCTGTTTTGCCTAAGACATAATCTGTTCCTCAGCATCAAGTTCATGTGGTATGAACATTTATAACATGTGGAAACCTTTTTGGGATACAAAAATGTGGTTGATTATTTTGTTTTATTCACCCTTGGCCTTGTATACTTGCTAAGCAAACCCAACCAAAATGACCACACCTTTTTTTGGCAACATACTGCACAGCATATTTGTGTGTTCAGGCTCTTAAAATATTATTGCTTCGTTTGTACAGGCAGTATCTTGTTGTCAACTTGTCATGCAATTTCCATTGTAAAGACAGAAATATGGCTATTAATGCTTTGCTCTTTAAAGCCCTTGGTCAAGAATGAGTTAAATGCTAAACACTTAATTCATACTTGTTAATGCTTCATGGTTTTCATGCATTTACGAATTACCATGATATCGGAAAGCAGAAGGGGCCATTGGGGACTTATAGCAAGTAAATTAGCCTTCATGAATAACAAAAGTGCCCTTGTGAAAAAAAAATCCTCTTATGGTGTAATGCAAAAGATAATTTCAGTGCGTTTTTTTGTAATGACAAGGCTTGAGCCTTGAAAAGAAGCCCTCGCGTATATTTATTTTCTAACTTTATTTCTTCACATAACAGTTTAATCACTACAACAGGTAAGTCTCTTGATTGTATGAGAAAAAGTCATAACTTTAATTTTATTCTCTCTTGACCAGGCACTCTGAGCTGGAAGAAGCTCTGGTGGAAGGCTGTGACTTCGGAACTCTCAGGAATATCTGTAGAGGGCGCCAGATACCCACCATCTACAGGGCGTCGGCATGGAAGGTATAATTAATGCACATTAATTCTTTGTCTGGTAAAGTCACTTCCTACTGGGTAATAACCAGTTGCAAGGACATTAACATTTTCTGGCTTTGTGAACCCTGGTCCAGTTAAGATTCTGTCATGGAACTGCAGTAACCAAAGAGGTGTGGCTTAATTGTGCTGTTGTATTGTTCAAAACAGTTTGAAATCCTTTAATCTAAGAATACTACACCAATATGAGTATCTATTGAGTGTATTACTAGAATGATAGTAGTCTCTGACAAGGATGCCTGATGTAAGAAAGTGATGTGCGAAAGCTTTCCAGGCCTGTGTTTAAAGGGCATATACTGAACTGGGAAGGCAAAGAAGCCTTCAAAATGTAATTGTTAGCAATCTTCTTGCCAATGGTCTTAAATTCATGTATTGTCCATTTTAGAAGCTTGCTGAAAATTATTTGCCCTGAAATGATCCATGTATGGATTAATTAATGATTAATGATTAAATCCTCAAAATGTTCGGCTCGAACATTTTAAGGATTTGTGATTTAATCACTCATTACTCCAAATGTAGATCATTTGAGGGCAAATAACTTTCAGCAAGCTTGTAAAATATCCAATACATGAATTTAAGACCATTGGCAAGAAGATTGCTAACAATTACATTTTGAAGGCTTTCTTGCCTTCCCAGTACAGTATATGCCCTTTAAAAGGTTTCATGTGAGTAAGCAAACGATCTTCAAATACATGTATGTATTGCCCAGTGTCCAGTTTATATATCATCTAAGAGAACTGAAGTGTGACATCACGTGAGCATGTTGTCAAGACAAATGGTTTTGAAGTACCGTATGAGGGTTTGGTAAACAGCAGTGATCATAGCAGAATCTCTCTATGTACAGTGTAGGACTAGTGCAACTTGTTTAGTTCTACCAGAAAGTTGTTTAGAACCAGAAACCTACATGACAATGGATATAATCACTAGTGATAATCGTCTGTCTTGCAATGTATGGTCAACAAGGAATGGAAAGTAATCACAATGTTTCGTGCGTTGCTGCAACACATCGTCAGGTGTGATACAAATTGTAGTGAGTAGGAGTTTAAATGCCCTTCGGTCAGTGCAGCACACAAACCGAGTACCCACTCCTAAATATGGTCAAAAGATGTTGTTGCAGCAGTGCACGAAACGTTGTGATCTTTTTAGATTCCTTATTGACCATACATTGCGAGACAAATAATTATTACTGGCGATTATATCCGCAATGAGTAACATATTTAGCATTAATGGATATGATGACACCCCTTTGGTGCTCTGTTATGTGCTTTCTTTGACTGACACTATTATAATTATTATTATTCTGTGTTTCTTTGCTTTGTTGTAGACTTGTTTGAATGTTGCTGGAAAGGCCAATGCCCTGACCTCATTCAATGGCATCTTTGATCTCCCCGAACAAGATGCCTTGAGAAATGACTGCAGAGAATTTATAGGTAAGTAGTGAACAAATACACATATTTTCTGGGCTTTTAAGCCCCGGAAAGTAACCAAAAGCGCCAGTCTATGTCTTGTTTATTGGATGTAATGCACAGCCTGGTCCGTGGTTTCATTTGTCTTGAAACAAACTGTCAATGTTTCCCTTGTAGGTAGGCCTACATGTATCAAAGGTTTATCCAAGAAATTGTAATATCTGCATACATGGCCTCACTCTCTTACCACAGGCTATTTTGTATCCTTTTTTTTTTCCCCTTCATGTTATGTAATTGATGTGACCAATTGTCTATAAGTGTCATGTAAGATCTTGCACAAGTGTAGCATTCTTTTGCAGATGTTAGGGAGAATATTTTTGACCAATGCCTCATAGACATAATAAAGTCACTCTTTTAAAATATTACTTTTGGAAAATATGTCCAATTTTTCTCAGACATGTGCCAATTTTCTTACATATTGTATGTTTTTTTTTTCTAATTACCTCATCTTTCATTTGTTTTATATCTTCTCAGATAAACTGGATAACTCAGAAGAGGAGAAGCTCTCCCTGGTCAGTGACCTAGAAAGTGTGTTGACCTTCTACTGCAAGTCCAAGAACATGAAATACGATGCCCATAATGGCTGGCTGGACATTCTCGGACCCCTGGTGGCGCTACACATGGACAAGGCACTTCTCTATAACTGCTTCTATGCCATCATGACGAAATATGTCCCAAGGTATTACAGGGCACCAGTAGACTGGGTAGAGCTGGTTAGAGAAATATTCCATCTTTTATCAAAACGTTTATTGTCGTGTCCTTCTGGTGCATATATTCCGTTCAAGTAAAACTCCAGAGAATGTGCTTTTCATATGGTTGCCATAGTTATACTTTTACATCAAACAAAAGTCCTCTAAAATATACTTCTTCTTTTTTTCAACTTAGTAAGGAGTGAATGCAGCTTGTGATGAGGAGTCTATGGTATCAGAGAAGAATCTATTACATCATGAAAGAATGAAACAAGAAAAATATTCCCTTGATTGAAACTATCATTGCTGAGTTCCCCCATTTGAAATCATTTCATCTTCTTTTTAGTTCTTATTCTTTACAAAAGTATTTTTTGTTTTGTTCAAGACAGTAAGTTATTTACCCTTGATAAGCCTCTGTTTTTTTTAGTACTCCCATACATTCTCATTATTCTTTGTGCAGTAGAATTCTCTCTTTTTTTGTTTGTGAACCTATTTTGTTCTGTTTGGTGTAGTTGCACTCTGCAATCAATTTTCTTCACTGTATATATGTACAGTGTATGTGTGTGTGTGTGTGTTTTTTTTATGCTGAATGTAGAATGAAACGAAATAAAAAGTAAGTTCTTTGCAGAAGGTGACTCATGTTCCCAATCACTTCATTGAACTCTTAGTCAACCTTAAAGACAGGGTGTCCTTTTGCAGGTCCAAAATATACCAGTAAATTTGTAAAAAAAAGGAAAATGGAGAAGATACTGCATCATATTTTCAGAAATAGAAACTGACTTAAAGGGAAATTATAGCGATCACTAGATTTTGAGGAGGTTTTGGGCGGGTTGTCCAAGTCCTATAGCCTAGAAAGTGGAGACCGCTGTGCGCTATAGTCCGCATCGGTTTGCTCCACAGTGCATGCATTCAATGGGAGTAATGCCCGCATCACATGCCAACAGGGACAATCCAATTTTGGATGTAGACTGTGGTTGGTGCATTTCAAACGTAAACAAGTATAGTTTTTCTCTTTTTTCTGAAAATGCTTATGAAGCTATGACCGTGAGATTTCATACACATAATCGTTAAGGTATACTGCTGATTCCTGCCAAGTTACATGACTCTTATAGATGAGACACCTAGTCTTTAAGACCAAGACGAATTATGGCTCCTGCTCAAGAAACTTTCATCCTCAGCCAGGAAATTGAGTCATTTGTGCAGCCAGTGCAGGCATTCTTGCTCCATACATAACAAACTTGCTGCCTGAATCTGGCCTTGGTCATGCTGCCAAGATTCCTCCTTTTTCTTAATCTTTAGAAACAAACATTTTTTAATGAAGTGCATGCATTATTGGATCCATTAAATCCGTTGCATACTAGATACATCTACATTGTAACCTGTCTATATAGACCATCCCAACAGAGTATGGTCTTCTGTGTCTAGGCTACAGAAACAGCTAGGTATTGAATGACCCATCCAAAACCTACTCACAATCTAGCAATCAACGAAATATTGCAAAGGAAGTGCTTACACAGCATTTGTTTGATTTTACATGGCATTTACACAATTTTATTTATTTGATCTGCAAAAGGGCGAAACTCTCTTTAATTTGTCTTGTTTTTGTTCAAGCAGGGAAACAAACGAGCTTAGTCGGACGTATCACCTCTTCAGACTGCTTATCATGTACCACGAACCAGAGCTCTGCAACTTCATGGAAACCAGGAAGATCTTCCCTGATTCATATACAAAGCAATGGGTGAGTTTGTACAACATAGTGTCAAATTCAGTACTAGTACTGATGCTAAATCCAGTAGCACTCCAAATACCTTTACTACATGAACCAGAGCTCTGCAACTTCATGGAAACTAGAAAAATCTTCCCTGATTCATACACAAAGCAATGGGTGAGTTTGTACAACATAGTGTCAAATTCAGTACTAGTACTGATGCTAAATCCAGTAGCACTCCAAATACCTTTACTACATGAACTAGGGCTCTACAACTTCATGGAAACTAGAAAAATCTTCCCTGATTCATACACAAAGCAATGGGTGAGTTTGTACAACATAGTGTCAAATTCAGTACTAGTACTGATGCTAAATCCAGTAGCACTCCAAATACCTTTACTACATGAACCAGGGCTCTGCAACTTCATGGAAACTAGAAAAATCTTCCCTGATTCATACACAAAGCAATGGGTGAGTTTGTACAACATAGTGTCAAATTCAGTACTAGTACTGATGCTAAATCCAGTAGCACTCCAAATACCTTTACTACATGAACTAGGGCTCTACAACTTCATGGAAACTAGAAAAATCTTCCCTGATTCATACACAAAGCAATGGGTGAGTTTGTACAACATAGTGTCAAATTCAGTACTAGTACTGATGCTAAATCCAGTAGCACTCCAAATACCTTTACTACATGAACCAGGGCTCTGCAACTTCATGGAAACTAGAAAAATCTTCCCTGATTCATACACAAAGCAATGGGTGAGTTTGTACAACATAGTGTCAAATTCAGTACTAGTACTGATGCTAAATCCAGTAGCACTCCAAATACCTTTACTACATGAACCAGGGCTCTGCAACTTCATGGAAACTAGAAAAATCTTCCCTGATTCATACACAAAGCAATGGGTGAGTTTGTACAACATAGTGTCAAATTCAGTACTAGTACTGATGCTAAATCCAGTAGCACTCCAAATACCTTTACTACATGAACCAGGGCTCTACAACTTCATGGAAACTAGAAAAATCTTCCCTGATTCATACACAAAGAAATGGGTAAGTTTGTACAACATAGTGTCAAATTCAGTACTAGTACTGATGCTCAATCCAGTAGCACTCCAAATACCTTTACTACACGAACCAGAGCTCTGGAACTTCATGGAAACTAGAAAAATCTTCCCTGATTCATACACAAAGCAATGGGTGAGTTTGTACAACATAGTGTCAAATTCAGTACTAGTACTGATGCTCAATCCAGTAGCACTCCAAATACCTTTACTACACGAACCAGAGCTCTGCAACTTCATGGAAACTAGAAAAATCTTCCCTGATTCATACACAAACCAATGGGTGAGCAGGAAACAGTGCCGAGTTCAGCACCAGTACTGATATTGAATCAAAGGGAAAAATATAAGATTATGAGTAGAAACTACTTGTCATGCCTGAACAGTGGCAAACTCACCTTGAACCATGCTGTGCATTATGATACGTTAGGAAAATAAGTCTTTTACAGGGGATATATCATATTTGCATTTTCCTCTCCCATACATTTGTTTTCACTCACCAATGTGAACTTAAAGTGTAGACCATTTCCATTGCCATTTCATTCTACACAAGTACAGGTGTAGCTAAAATAAACTATGGGCTGAAAGGGGGGTAGTTCACATTTGAAAAGTATAAGACGGTATTTTCTCTAATTTTGTTCCCCAGTTCTCTACGGTGTTTGCCCACACCTGTGGCGTGGAGTTCATTGATTGACAGTAAAGGATTCATTAAAAATCAAACTTATGATTTCATTCTGCCATTTCTCGACAGTGTTTGCTCACACCTGTCGCTTGGAGTTCATTGAATTTTAGCAAAGGATTTATTGAAAATTATAATTTATGATTTCATTCTGCCAGTATTCAACGGTGTTTGCCAGGAGCTCTTGATTTATATGAATATGATATTTGATAAATATATAATAGATATATGATAATATAATAATGATATATATAATTTTATTCCCCAGTTCTCGACAGTGTTTGCCCGGACCTGTGGCCTGGAGATCGTGCAGTCCATGTGGAGCCTGTACTTCCTCCAGGCGGATCCCTTCCTCCAGTTCTTCTTGGGTCTCGTCATCCTTGTCAATGCAAAGTAAGTCAGGCTTAGTCTTAGGATGCCATCACTTATAAAATAAGATACCCAAAGAATCCAAAGAGGTTGCTTTGTAAGAACCCATTTTTGAAAATAAAACAAATCTATTTTTAATTTATTTTCAGGATGGGTGTATGCCTTAAAATTTCTTGTGATAAAGAAATCGATATTTCTGTTTGGAAAACTTAACATCTAGGTCTCAACACAGTTAAAAAGTGCAACTAATGCCCTCACCGTTTTCTCCTATTTTCTCCCCCTCTGAACCTTCACTCTTCACTGCTCTATTTTCTTACCCCTTTTTCACCATCTGTCCTCCCACTTGTTTTTTATGTTCCTTTTGCCATTCTCTTCCCCCCTTTACCCTTCTCCCCTTCTCTCTCTCCCTTACCTTTGTATCCATACCCCCCTTCTTTCTCACTTCTTCCCCCCCCTTTCTTCTCTTCCTCTCATCTTCTTCTTCCTCACTCCCTCCTTCTGTTCCCCTTCCTTCTCGCCCTTTTCACCCTCTCCCTCCTTCTCTCCCTTTCTCTCCCCCATTCCCCCCTTTCCCCCATCTTTCCATCTCCCTTACTTTCTCTCCCCTCTTTCTCTCCCCATTCTCTCCTTCCTTCTCTTTCCCTGCTCCCCCTTCTCTTCCCCTTTCTCTACCCAATCTCCCCCCCCCCCCCACCCACCTGTCTTCTCCCCCCTTCCACCACCCCACCCCAGAGAGACCATCATGGGTATGGGTGAGTCTAGCCGTGATGAGATTGTGTCCTGCCTAGCAACCTTCCCCAGTCAGCTGGAGGAGGATGATGTAGAAGACTTCTTTGGTCTGGCTCAATACTACGCCTCCAAGACACCCCAGTCCTTCAGAAGAGTAAGTTCAGAGGCTAATTTACAGTCATAAAAGTCACTCAAAATGTCACCATTTCCACTAGTCTGGAAACTTGACTGCCGGCGAAACTTGAGGTGATTTTGGGCAGGTATTTTACATGTCCCAGGCAATACTCATGATTTGTGTGTATTACCTGTAAAAAAAAATACACATTTAGCACATAAAGGACTAAAGTCAGGTTTCTGTTTCTTTGTTCTAAGGCAAGTTCTCCACCTGTATTTGCTTACTTATACTGTGGTATTTGCACAATTTTATGGTTGAGGCCTGAAAGAGGGATGAACGACCTCAAAAGTTCAGGGATTATTTATTCAAGATGACTCATCGTCTATTAACTGTGGAGATAAAAGAAAGATAGCAAACCATTATGGGATTCAGAGTTCACCAGCTAATTATAAACAAACTTTATTCATGATCCATTCCAAATACTTATGTACACGCTTATGTGTGTAAGTATCGCTGCAGGTTAAGTTAATGAGGATGTTTTTGTGATTTTAGAAGGGAATAGTAAAATCCGATTTAACATTTTTGTTAAATCAGATTTATTAATCCTTTATTTTATAATTTAGGATGCTTCTGAACATATGCAAAAAAAGGGGAAAAAAGGAAGTTATAAACGTGCATTTGGCTATGCAAAGAAAAGCAAGCACAGTTCCTCCTTTTGAACAGAGTTCTCCAATCTTTTTGTTATACTTAAGTGTATGATCAATATTGAGCCTTTTGTGGGAACAAAACAAGGGTTGAAGGAAAGAAGTATTGATGTGGATGTTGATAAATGCTTGGTACCTTTTTATTGCTCTCTCTCTCTCTCTCACTTTCTATCTCATGCACTCTTCCTGGTTTTCATTTTTCTGTCTGTCTGTCTCTATCTCTCTCGTTGCTTCATTTCTGTGCCTTTCTCTCCTCCTTCTCCTGTATGTAAATGTCTCCCATCTCTCTCTATTTCTCTCTCTTGCTTTCTCTTGCTCTATTTATGTCTGTCTGTTTATCTATCTTTGATCTCTTTCTGTCTCCCTCTGCTTCATTCTCGATGTGTCTCTCCCCTTCTTTTACTTCCTCTTTCTTTGTCTTTTCGCCCTCTGTCTCATTCTCGATGTGTGTCTCTCTATCTCCTCTCTCTTTCTCTCCCTCCCTCTACCTCCCCCCCCCCCTCTCTCTCTCTCTCTCCATCTGTCTGTCTCTCTCTCTCTCTCTTCCCATCTCCTATCTCTCTCTCTCTTCCCATCTCCTATCTCTCTCTCTCTTCCCATCTCCTATCTCTCTCTCTCTTCCCATCTCCTATCTCTCTCCCCTCTCCATCTGTCTGTCTGTCTGTCTCTCTCTCTCTCTTCCCATCTCCTATCTCTCTCCCCTCTCCGTCTGTCTGTCTGTCTGTCTCTCTCGCTCTCTCTCTTCCCATCTCCTATCTCTCTCCCCTCTCCCTCTCCGTCTGTCTGTCTGTCTCTCTCTCTCCCTTCCCATCTCCTATCTCTCTCCCCTCTCCCTCTCCGTCTGTCTGTCTGTCTGTCTCTCTCTCTCTCTCTCTCTCTCTTTACCTCCCTCTCTCTTTACCTCCCTCTCTCTTTACCTCCCTCTCTCTGTCCCTATAGGAGTACCAGTCCCTATTTGCCAACTTTGCGAGTCCCAAGGAAGGAGGTGATGCACCCAGTTCTCTCTGCTTATTGGTCAACCCTTCAGAGCTTCTTCAAGCTGTCACACAAGGCCCTGTAAGTCTCATCTCACTCTCATGGTAATCCATCGTTTAGGGTTTAGGGTTAGTTCCTACTTCTAGCTGTCACACAAGGCCCTGTAAGTCACATCTCACTCTGATATGGGAAAGAGTATAGTAATCCATCGTTTAGGGTTTAGGGTTAGTTCCTTCTTCAAGCTGTCACACAAGGCCCTGAAAGTCTCATCTTACTCTCATATGGGAAAGAGTATAGTAATCCATCGTTTAGGGTTTAGGGTTAGTTCCTTCTTCAAGCTGTCACACAAGGCCCTGTAAGTCTCATCTTACTCTCATAGTAATCCATCGTTTAGGGTTTAGGGTTAGTTCCTTCTTCAAGCTGTCACACAAGGCCCTGAAAGTCTCATCTTACTCTCATATGGGAAAGAGTATAGTAATCCATCGTTTAGGGTTTAGGGTTAGTTCCTACTTCAAGCTGTCACACAAGGCCCTGTAAGTCACATCTCACTCTCATATGGGAAAGAGTATAGTAATCCATCGTTTAGGGTTTAGGGTTAGTTCCTACTTCAAGCTGTCACACTAGACCCTGTAAGTCTTATCTCACTCTGATATGGGAAAGAGCATGGAGGCCCAACATTTGTTTCAGGTTTTCTTCTGTCAAGGGTATGGTGTTTAGGTCTTGGGTTATGCTTAGGTTTAATGATTTTTTAAGGGTAGAAGTTTGAAATAGACTACTGAAAACAAAAAAATCTTTTGTGGTACTTAACGCTGTTACTATGCTCATACTATGGTCATGTATCATAAGGGTTTAGGGTTGTGGTTATGTTTCATGTAAGATTTAGATTGCAGTTAAGTTTCTCCTTCAAACTCTCTAACAAGTCCCAGTAATTTGCAAAGAAATTTTAGGCATACACCCAGTAATAAGGATAGCGTGCTCCATCCTGTAAATGAACGAAAAACAAGTCGTTCATTTACAGGATGGAGCACGCTATCCTTATTACTGGGTGTATGCCTAAAATTTCTTTGCAAATTGAAATTACCCCAGAAAGCCCTTTCACTAAAATCTAGCAGAATTGTCCCTACGGCGGACTACTCATGAATATTAATGAGTCAGATGAAATGAGACTCTTTCGGGTATTTGTTTCCATGTTGTCGTGTCTTGACCCGTGAACTAGAAAAAGCTTGCGTGGTTAAGACGCTGCCCGGTAAGCAGTAGACTGCAGGTTCAAATCCCGTCTGGTTCCAAGATTTTTGTCTGACTTGTTTTTCGTTCATTTACAGGATGGAGCACACTATCCTTATTACTGGGTGTATGCCTAAAATTTCTTTCACTAAAATCTAAGTCCCAGTAAGTCGTGTCTCGTGTTTTTTTGTTCTTATTTCCTTAAATGTATAGACAATCTGTCCATTTTTCCACAGTGTGCAAACTGAATTGAGAGGAATATTACAATTGTATGTAACCAATTACACATAGATATCGTTGCTTCCTCTCATCCATATGCATGCAAAATGTTCCCATGGGGAAATGTATAGTCAGTTTCGGTATTATGGTAAAATTACGTCATTGGAAAATATATATTTGTCTCCCTGACTTGGACCACATTCAACCAATCGGTAATTAATGCTGGACTTACCTGAATGATGTAATTTATTATGGTATTATCATTTTTTTGTCTCGCCCACCGGAGGTGAAGGCGAGACTAAGGGATCCAAATGGCGTCCGTCCGTCGTCCGTCCGTCGTCCGTCGTCCGTCACAAATGTTAAAGTTTACCTGCAAGACTCTCTTATGATCCATAACTTCACATGGGTTGCTTGGATTACAACCTAACTTGGGTCATAGATGCACTGGGGGTACCTTCATGTTATGGTGGCGTTGGAGGTCACAGGATAAGGTCAAAGGTCATTTGAGGTCATACGTTAAAGTTTACCTGCAAGACTCTCTTTTGACAAATAACTTCACATAGGTTGCTTGGATTACAACCTAACTTGGGTCATAGATGCACTGGGGGTACCTTCATGTTATGGTGGCGTTGGAGGTCACAGGATAAGGTCAAAGGTCATTTGAGGTCATATGTTAAAGTTTACCTGCAAGACTCTCTTTTGACAAATAACTTCACATGGGTTGCTTGGATTACAACCTAACTTGGGTCATAGATGCACTGGGGGTACCTACATGTTATGGTGCTGTTGGAGGTCACAGGATAAGGTCAAAGGTCATTTGAGGCCATACGTTAAAGTTTACCTGCAAGACTCTCTTTTGACAAATAACTTCACATGGGTTGCTTGGATTACAACCTAACTTGGGTCATAGATGCACTGGGGGTACCTTCATGTTATGGTGGCGTTGGAGGTCACAGGATAAGGTCAAAGGTCATTTGAGGTCATATGTTAAAGTTTACCTGCAAGACTCTCTTTTGACAAATAACTTCACATGGGTTGCTTGGATTACAACCTAACTTGGGTCATAGATGCACTGGGGGTACCTACATGTTATGGTGCTGTTGGAGGTCACAGGATAAGGTCAAAGGTCATTTGAGGGCATACGTTAAAGTTTACCTGCAAGACTCTCTTTTGACAAATAACTTCACATAGGTTGCTTGGATTACAACCTTAGTTGGGTCATAGATGCACTGGGGGTACCTACATGTTATGGTACCGTTGGAGGTCACAGGATAAGGTCAAAGGTCATTTGAGGTCATATGTTAAAGTTTACTTGCAAGACTCTCTTATCACACATAACTCATCACATGTTGCTACAATGGCAATCAAACTTGGATGATGGATGCACTGGGGGCACCTGCATGTTATTGTGCTGTAAGAGGTCACATAATAAGGTCAAAGGTCATTTGAGGTCATACATTAAAGTTTACTTGCAAGACTCTCGGTGAAGGCTTCCTAACTTGTGCACAGAATTGTGTGAGCATGTGTGAGCATTACTGATGTAGATTTAGGCAAACATTACTCATGCACATTTATGCAAATTTATTCAAAGTCACTATTTTGCACCTGATTTTGATGTTGTCTGTTTAAAGTTGCTTATTTATTTGTTTCAGTTTTCTTTTGCGTAGCAACGGAGATCGCGATATTTCTGGTTATTTTCGCAAGTGGGCGAGACACAATATTGCTAATGCCTTGTTATTGTTATGAAATGCTTGTCGCCATGTCAGGGAGACGGGATCAGCTACTTTGTGGTGGACTGCAGGCCGGCTGACCAGTACAACAGGAGTCACCTGGCCACTGCCTTCCATCTGGACGCCAACCTGGTAAGGATGTGACGCTTTTCTTAAAAGTATCTCCATCGACCCTTATCAGGCTGGTTTCTATGGAGTCTTCCTATTACTGAAGGAGGCCATGCCCAGCCATCTCCCCCTCCCCCCCCCCCCCCCCCTCCCTTCACTCAGATCTCAGCAATGGAACATGCGACAACCACAGATGATTCACATCCAAGTAGCTTTTTTATTAGAATTGAAATCAGATTGTTATTGAGTAATTATGCAAATCTATGCCAACAATTAGTTTCATGATGTACATGTAGATATGAATACATTCTATCTAAAGTATTTTGTACAAGAAATATCATATTTGATATATATCAATATTGATAGTACATATATTTGAGTATCATAAAAGCAAAGTATTGTTACCATTGGTCATGTATTATGTTGCTATATACACTACATATAGAGTACTGAAGTGTGACACCATATGAGCATATTATCAAAATATCTGGTTCTAAAATAATACATGTGTGTGGGTAGAGCAAGCAGCGGTTATCTTAGTGGGACTCTCAGTGGGAGTGCTAGTCAATGTTGGACCAGTACATCTCTCTCTTGAGGGATGTTGTTTAGAACCAGAAACTTTTATTCAGCATCCCCTCAACTTTGGAACAATCTACCTCAGAGCATAAAACAAGCAGACTCAACAGACAAATTTAAATCTATGTTAAAAACCTACTTTTTCGTTAAATAGACTTTCCTTAACAAATACAGCTTCAACTGTACTGTCAACTGTCAACATGTATAATTTGATTTTAGCTGAATTCCTTGTCTTTCTATTTATTTTTTCCTTAAGCGCTTAGAGACATTCTATGTGATAAACGCTATATAAATGCTGTTCATTATCATTATTATTATTATAACAATGGATGTGACGACACCACTTCGGTACTCCATAACCTTCGTTATGATTGTTATGCTTATTACCCTGTGGGTGTCCATATAACGTCCATATTCCTTTGCTTGCTTTGATTGGTATAGATGTTACAGCAGCCAGCTGAGTTTGCGAGCGCGGTCAAGGCACTCCTGTCTGCCCAGCAACAGTCCATCAACGCCGGCAACCAGGCAGCCGGAGAACATCTCTGCTTCCTGGGTACAGGGCGGGAAGAGGAGGACCAGTATCTACATATGATCATCGCTAACTTCTTACAGGTCAGTGTGTGTGTGTGTGTCTGTCTGTCTGTCTGTCTGTCTGTTTGTCTGTATGTGTGTTTGTATAGGGAGCATCTCTGCTTCCTGGTTACAGGGCGGGAAGAAGAGGACCAGTATCTACATATGATCATCGCTAACTTCTTACAGGTTGGTGTTTGTACTTGTGTGTT
This sequence comes from Arbacia lixula, assembly GCA_963669155.1. Lineage (NCBI taxonomy): Eukaryota > Metazoa > Echinodermata > Echinoidea > Arbacioida > Arbaciidae > Arbacia > Arbacia lixula. Next base: position 326,936 of record OZ022587.1, on the reverse strand, counting down.
TGTGTGTCTGTCTGTCTGTCTGTCTGTCTGTGTGTCTGTATGTCTGTGTGTCTGTCTGTCTGTCTGTCTGTCTGTCTGTCTGTATGTCTGTGTGTCTGTCTGTCTGTCTGTCTGTCTGTCTGTCTGTATGTCTGTGTGTCTGTCTGTCTGTCTGTCTGTCTGTCTGTCTGTATGCGCTACTGGGAGGCCAGTGAGAGTAATTAAGCTACCATAATGCAACAAATGTAATGCTTCTGAAATAAACAAGAGAGCCCAGATGTAATGCTGTGAATTAATCAAACTGAATTGCAGCACTGGAGTGCAATACAAAATGATGGCTATTTCACTGAATGTCACATTATATACCATCTTTCCATCAGATTGCAAGAACCTTATTAGGTGTTTTTATAATAAACCACATGTGTGAAGTTTGTCTTCTTTTCTTTCCTTTGCAGAGGAAGATTCAGTCTGTGAGCATGGCCTCTGGGGGATATGCGGGTAAGTGCATGCTGAAGACGGCTTATTTTCTGATGCTTTCTGTTTCTTTAGTCCTGTTAATTTGTTCTTGGTTACATGGTACTCCTTCAAGGGTTGAAGGGATACAGAATACAGAACCCATAATGTAATCAATCAATGTTATGTTAATATTGTTAATATTGTGATATTGTTAATATTGTAAAGGTGTATTTTATTTTGTTGTTATATATGTTGATAGTATGTCTAATTACGCAGTTTATTTATTACACCACTTGTAAATGTTTTGTATGTATATACAGGGCGCACCTGTAAAGCAGTGTTTTTAACTGAGGTTGCCTACCCTGTATTTTTACAGAAGACTTGAATAAATAAATAAATAAATACCAGGTAAGAATCATTTCAGAATGATAATATCATTGATATTAAATTAAATCTAGATTCGATGATGACATAAGTATGACCACTACCCCTTTAACTCTAATCAGGCCAGGGTATTTGGAGTCTGTCTGAAAAGTCGTGCAAGACTGATGAAAACTGATAAAACCAATAAACCAATAACCAGCAAACACTTCCATTTACTTTCAGTAAAGTAGACCCCTTGAGAGAGGTGAATTTGTTACTGAAATAAATCAGAAATTCTTTTTCTTTTCTTTTTTCTTGCACAGCTTTACTGAAGCTGGTTGAGAAGGAGGCGACATCAGGGATGATTGATCCAGCCGTCCTCAAGTCTGTCATTATTTCTCAGCCAGAGAGCGCCAGCTCAGACGATAGCGGGGTAGGTCTTCACCGGTGATATATTCCTAGTAGCTCCATCTAAACAAGAACCTACTAGTCATGAGTACTTGTCAAAGATTGGATCAACTATCACTGTCGGTTAAAAGTAAAAAATCAGTGAAGTGTATTATGCTGTAAACGGTAGAATACCATAGGGAGGTGACATTCTTCGAATTTGTCAGATTTTCCTAGAACTTTTACCATCCAGGGTTTTGTCTTTCTTCTGATCCTAAGTACAATAAAGTCAATACGAAGAATAGATCCATGATACATTGTCATTCCTATATTTAAAAATAAATTGTAGGCATACACCCAGTAGTAGAGAAAGCATGCTCCATTTTGTAAATAAATTACATCTTGTAACAAGAGGGATTCAAACCTGCATCTTCCGCTTGCTAGTCAACAATTTAACCACCTGGGCCCTGTTGCATAAAACTGATCATTGATGGTAACTTTGCTATTAATTTGAATGGTGTTACCATGGAAGTTACCATTGATGACAGAGTTACCATCAATGGTAAGTTTTATGCAACGGGGCTCAGGTCATTTCTGATCAACCAGAAATGGTATACATAATCTAGTTTTTAGGGTATAACACAGTATATTCTGCCATATGTTATACATATTTATGTACGGTATATGTTACCTGCTTTCAGATTCTGTAATGGAAAATGACATATGATCATGCTTGAAATATTTTTGTCATGAATTTGTGAAAAAAATATATAATTTTCATAAGCACATTGTGATTGTCAATGTTTATGACTGTTATTTTTTTATACCCTCTTGTTAAAACATTCCATTTATTTTGTTTCCCCTTCTCCCTGTGTCTTTGATCCTTCCCTGTGATCCCCTTGTTCTGATCTATATTGCATTGCTGTATGTCTGTGTTCAATATTGAGCTTGTCTTGTTTACCCCGCATTTATAATGATTTTGCTTTTGTTTTCCTTTAATTTGCATTATTTTGCTCCTTGTTTTCATGATTGTTCTCTTCTGGTGGCCATTTACCTGTCTGTATTTTGTTTGTCTCCATGCATAACTTTTTTGACCTATCTCTCTGTCTGTCTGTTTGTGGATATCTTTGGATGTGATCATTTATATCTCCTTCTATCTGTCCATCTATTTGTCTATCTACATGTAAAACTCCTTCTACACTGTACATATCTCTCCATCTATAATGTATCTATATGTGTCTGTCTGTCTGTCTGTCTGTCTGTCTATCTATATATCTATGTATCTTATATGTGTATCTCCCTGTCTTCCCACCCATCTATTCGTGTGTCGACATGTATCTACCTACCTGCCGGTCTATTTGTGCATCTACATGTACCTCTATGTACCCTATGTCCTTAGATTGGTGATTCTCCACAGAAGTTGACTGAAAGGGGCGCGGCCGTCATGGGGCGTCTTACCACCATCTTCAAGAGCAAGTCAGCCTCCGTCAAGGACAAGGTCATTGAGTTCATCAAGAATGATCCCGCAGAAGAAAAGTGAGTTTCTGTCACTTCTACCCTGGCTTCCAGCGTGTTTAACATTTCTATTGTAGCCTATCACAAGTATTTATTCAGGGGGTGTTTCACCAAGCTGATCTTAAGTTACGAACGACTTTACGAATGACTGGTGATCCCCTCTTGTGCTAAGTCAGATTCTCAATGAACAAAGTGTGGTATCGCATTTAGCACAAGAAGGGATCACCAGTCATTCGTAAAGTCGTTCGTAACTTACGAACAGCTTGGTGAAACACCCCCCAGGTCTAATACTTGCTAGGTCATAGAGTTAATCAAGAATGACCCTGCAGAAGGAAAGTGAGTTAACTAGTTCACACCAGGAACTGGATATAACCAGGCTCCCAAGTTTCCTTCTCAGAAACAGGAACTGGGCTTACTTGGGCCCAAGATCATACCGACTTGTTTCAAAGTTTACCCCAACCTTTCACAAGTATAAAAAAATGGTCCCGCTGAGGAAAAGTGAGTTACCACATACCCCTTTCGGGCTGTTTGATATTTCTAATTCAACCTACCATTTGAGTCTCATACTAACAACTCCATTATCCTCTTTTCTTGTTCTGCTTTGGGCGAGCCAGTTAAGAACTTCCGAGTGATTCGGCTCCTGCAAGCTAGACCTGTTTATTGTACATTTCGGAATAGAAAAGACCAGCAGTCTCTTGTTGTAAGATGCCAGGAATAGAATGCTAATTTGTAGTTGTGCATGTGTGGTGTTCGGTCTTAAAATTGCAAGAATTGACCCATTTTTTTCCTTCAGACATGTGAGCAGCCAAGACACAGGGAAGAGGTACCGAAGCAACAACGTCCAGTCTGTATTCAGTATCGGTGATGAGGATGATGAGAACGGTGAGTTCAAATTATATATCAGGTATACCTCGACATTGCCTTGTAATCAGTGTCACTGATGAGGATGATAAAAACCCAGAGTTAAGTTGATACATTGTGTATGTCCAGTTCGCAGCATTTTCTGTAAAGTTCACACTGTACGACCAGGCACAAATTACAGTGTTGAGAGGCTTATCCCAAGAGAAAAGGCCAAGGGGTTGAATGTAAAAACATAACCGGTTAAAGGGAAAATGTTGATAGTTAGGTACATTATAACGAGGTACACTGTCTGTCATAAAGGAATATTATCACCTCTAACATGAATCATAATGTCTAAAGCTATGTGCAGCTATAGCTATAATGATGATTATGGAAATGATGAGTTAAGTAGCCATAGCAATGGGCTATTACTGGATAAATGTATGGTTACCCTAGCAACATTAAACATTACGCCCTATAATGATTACAGTACCCCTAAGCCAGAAGTATTTTTGGTCTTGATTTTCACCTTTGCACTGCAGAGAGCCTTGGTGGGGCAGGGTCATCGGACGAAGAGAGGAGAGAGCTGGTCAGTACGGACACATGGCTCAAGAAACCAGAGATCCTCAAGGCATTTGAGTGCCAGGAGGTCAAAGACAGTGGTCAAACATTCCCAGGGTGAGTGGTCAGATTGGTCTTAGCATTCAACAAGTAAAAGAGAGAGAGAGAGAAAGAGGGGGATAGTGAGAAAGAGGGAGAAAGAGAGAGAGAGAGAGAGAGAGAAAGAGGGGGGTAGTGAGAAAGTGAGAGAGAGAGAGAGAGCGAGAGAGAGATGGGGCATAGCGGGGATGAAGAGGTTGAAAACAGGAGAGAGAAAGAAGTATACATTGATATATTTATACCTCATGAAAATATTCCTAATCTTAGCTAAGAGCACTGTACTTGACTAAGGATCATTTACGATGACTGATTTGTGACTTGTCTTCTAGGAATGTGTTGGTGACACCCACTCACCTGTACGTTCTTCGTGAGGTGGCTGATCGGAAAGGCTTCTCCTACATCATGGCACGCCGCTCCCTGGCCGACGTCGTGCGGATCACTTCCAAGAAACGCTGCTCCGAGTTCATTACGTTCCGCTACGGCCGCGTCAACGACAAGGGCGACACGATGGTCTACGGCATCGACCGCATCTATATCCCTGAGGCGGCAGAGGCCACCAAGATGATCAAGCAGCTCATCGTCAAGTGCATCGACGAGAAGGAGCCTGCGACGCCGACGGCCGAGAAGGAGTCGCCGAAGAGCGGGAGCGGGAGTGAGGATGCCAAGCCTGAGGAAGAGAAGACTGACGCCATGACAACCAGCACAACAGAGAGTGAGAAGGACCAAGAGGAGGATGAGAAGAAGGAGAAGGAGACCAGTGTGAATTCAACGACGGAGGGTGAGGCAGGAGACGCGAGCCCCGAGAAAGACGAAGCTGAATCAGTGAAGAGCAGAACAGATGAACGACAGGAGGAGAGCTAGTAGTGAATGAATGTACAGACGCGAGCTGTTGAAGGTCAGTTCACCAAGACTCGAAGACTACCGGTATGCTGGAAAATGAAATCTAGCAATCTTCAGTCATCTGTTCCTCGATCGCCATATTAAATGTTCTCTGCAATGAATTCCAGCACAGTTCTTGTTGTGTTGTTAGATGTGAGCAAATAACAGAGGTATTGAATCACTATTCTATGGCAATAGCAAGTGGGTATGCCAATAAAACACATGCAGGGCTTGACATTAGCATAGTTAGAACCATATTACCCGGTATTATCCAGACCCCTACAATCTAGAAAATTAAACAGGCCCAGTGCACAAAAAACCTGAAAGGTTGTCAGGGATGGGTTGTCGAAACAAATTAACAAAGTTATTGTAGAGCCCCTGATGTATGCGGCTCAGATAACCAGCCTTGGAAACCCAAAATATTCTCTATTTCTCATCTAAATTGAGTTTTTGGCAGGAAGCGCTCTGAATTTAGAGCAACCAAAAGGCTGGTGCTGCCCATGGCTGTAGATGTGGGTTCAATATTTCACTTGATTTTGCTGAAGGTGAATTTCTTCATGAAATCTTTAATCAAGTTAAAGAATGTCATTGTGGTGGTTTATGGTGTGGTGGAGTGTGAAAGGAGAAATTCCTGCATGGCAATGCGATTCACCTCTCACATACTTCACTCCTTGTTGGAATGATCTACCAACTTTTCATTCTCATATTTCATGATGCAGAAGGCAAATTGTTTTGAGAATAGGTTGAAAGAATACAAGTTGAAAACAGTGTGAAACCATAGTAATAATTTGGTTTTGATCAAAACAGGAAATAAGAGAAGCAAATGAATGAGTGTTTGAGGAAAAACAGACAATTTGAAAGGAAGTGAGATTTATTTTCGAAGTTTTGATTATGAGCGCTCAAAATGTATGTTCACATGACTAATTGTACCAGACCAGACTCTGTGCATAGTCAGAGTGTGACATACTACTGTATATCAATGGGGAACAAGTAAAATAGAGAAAAAAAAACATTTTGTTGATCGCGACGTACAAAAACTAAAAAATGTCTGATAAGGGTATGAATTCCTTAAAATTTCACTGATCTGTTTTTATGTGTTTTTCCATTTTTTATTTATGAGGTTTTGTACTCTTGATTTAAAAAAACAGAGTAAGGAAGGTACTGTATTAAATCACATTCTAATTGTTCATTACTCTCAAATTATAGACTATGAAGAATATCCTTCAATAGATAATGAAAACATCCAATCTGAGGGATTCCGTCACATTGGTATATTTTCATTATCTATTGTTTTTATGGTTTTATGGAAAAGTGTGTTGCATTTGTTCACATTTGCAGGCCCTACAATGAACTGTGCATGTATGTACAACATCTTTTTACAAGAACAAGTGTTCAGCATTTCAAAAAAACGAAAAATTAAAATTATGCTTATACGTCTATTTGCCTCATTGTATGAGCTCTATATTTTTAAGTTGAATTTAATTGAAACTAATTTTATGTGGAAAATAAAGGTTGAAAGAATGAAATGAACAAAATATTATTAATCAAAAAAAGTATTAATTCATTTGTGAGTTAGTGGTGAAAGGAACTTTACCAGTAACCATGACAAGGTTACAAATGATGTGTGAATTACTGAAATTGAATATTTGACAATTTAGAAGATTACCGTATGTATTAATACCTTCTATGATACAAAAATATGTTACTTAAACGATAATTCTTTTGAATTTCTACAACAATTTCAACAGTCTGCATTGTTGAAAGAATTAAAAAAAAATATCAAAAGGTGCAAAAAATCTTGGGAGACAATGCAGGTAATACCGTCACTTTTCTAGAACACAACCGCTTGCATGTGTGATGACCTGGCACTTGGTCAAGACCATGCACATCATGGTCAACCAGTGCTGTGGGCAACCTCCTACCAGGTAATGTGCAACATCTGTATTTTCTACTATCAATAATAAAAATAATACATAGAATTTATATAGCGCACTTTCCATCTTAACTACTGTAGATGCTCAAGGCGCTTCAGAGCAAATTAAAGAGAAAAAAAAAATACAATACAGGTATGAACTTGTATGTCAAATTAATGCACAATCCAGTAGAAGAGCGTTTTATCTGGCAAAGAAAGCACAAACAAATCTTGCATGCTATGATGTGGGTATTATTAAATTATATATATGGGCTGAGCTCCATACACGCTACTGGCTTTTATTCGCATTCAATTCATGATGCAAATAAACCCTATATTGCAGCATTTTGCTTGATGCAAGAGGGTCTGGACTATTCAGCCTGGACTATCTCAGGTTGAGTTACATGTATTTATTTCTGCAAATATTAACGGTGCGCATCCATAAACATGACATAAGTGTAAAGTACATTGTGGAAATAGGAGAGTATGGGGTTAAATGGAAATCTTGAGCAAAACGTGTCTTGTACGGAGATATTTTATTTTATTTTATATACCTAGAATTATAACGCCTCTTATGTTTTCAAGTGTATAGGTTTATGTATGTAACTAGGGGTGGCTTTCTGGATACAATGCCAACTTTAACATCAGGTCCAAGTCAAAGAGCGCTATCTCAGCCCTAATCCTATATGCTGAATGCCTCTTTGGCAACGATCATATTTATATGAAGAAATTAATAAAGATTTGTCCTGTCATACCTGCCCCCTGCATCACAGGGAGCTACAATTGATCATGCAATCGATCAATCGTAAATCTGTATCACAAAGAAGTTACAATAGAAATCTATTGTAACTTGCCATGGATATTGATCGTAAATCTGTATCACAAAGAAGTTACAATAGAAATCTATCGTAACTTGCTATGGATATAGATCATATTGATCGTAAATCTGTATCACAAAGAAGTTACAATAGAAATCTATCGTAACTTGCCATGGATATTGATCGTAAATCTGTATCACAAAGAAGTTACTGTAGAAATCTATCGTAACTTGCCATGGATATTGATCATAGCTTGTGTGGATCTATTGTTACTACATGTATCTCATCAACTGCAAAATTAGGGGTCCCATCTCATAAAGAGTTGAGATTGATCTGAATCAATTGCAAGTCCAATCCCTGATCTCTAATGTACAGAGTTGCGATTGATATCAGAAAGCAAGTTGCAATCAATCATAAGTCTTTATGAGACAGGGCGTACATCCTGCAATGATGGTTTGTGATATGGTAAATTGCAGTAGACAGCAACTCACTCTTTGTGGAACAGAGCCCAGATTAGAGCCCAGGTAGCGCTCCCCAAGTTAGGGCTGACGCTAGAGCTGGTATTGCTTTGAGAAACTCACCCCTGAAATCATTCATTGTATTCTGATACTGCTAAGGTGTCTACATGTATTTCAAACTATTTTTTATGTATTTAATGTTTCTACTTACTGCATTATTTTCACCACAAATTTTGATCCAAGGTCTCTTCTGATGAAAACTGTTCTTTCTATCCATGTGACCATCTCTGCAATACTTAAGTTTTATTAGAAATTATAGTGACAATGAAGTGAAAACATTTGTGATTTTAGACCTATGTGTGTTGAAGCTGTCCATTGTGTTTGAACTGTTTAAATGTGTGACTCATACTTCAATGTTTGTGAAATGTAGTGCTGAATCTATTTGTTTGCACTATTCACAATCAGTTTAGGGAGAAGACTTGAGAGCTAAATTAACACCACATTCACCTTGTGACACAAGTTCAAGATTCAATTTCATTTTTCCACAAAAAGCGACAAGTTCGACCAAGTCAGACTGACAAATTGATGAACAAATATCCTCATAAAATTGGACCTGCATTATCTCAGTCTGTCTGTCTGTCTCTTTCTCTCTCTCCCACTCTCTCCTTTGCTTGTTTTTCTTTACCTCGCACTGTGACTCTCCCCTTTTAGTTTGTCTATTTCTGTCATTTACTCTCTATCTCTGCCTCTTCCCATCTCTTCCTCTTTCACCCTCTCTCTCTCTTTCTCTCTCTCTCTCTCCCTCACTCCTTGTATCTGTTCCTTCATGTCTATATTCAGATCTTCATCTCTTTATCCTGATTATGTATGTATTTATATATTTATACATCTACATGGTATATACCCCTCTTTGTCTGTTTCTCGATCAGTTGATGTCTCTCTACCTCCACTCCACCCTCTATATTTCCTATTTATTTCTCCCTCCCATCTTCCCCTATTTCTCTACTGTCTCAATTGTCTAATTTATGTATCTCTCCACTAGTTGCCCCTCCCAATACTTTCCTTATTTCTCTCTCTCCCCTACCTCTGTTTTACCATCTTTCCCTCACTTCTTTTCCCATCTTTCCCTCTCTTTTTTCATGTTCACCCTCCCCCCCCCCCCCCCTTCCGCCACCATGTTCAATTTTGTTCTTGTGAGTGGTACAAAATTATAACCTCAGAGAAAGTTGGCTGTGCACTACCCCCCCCCCCCCCCCCCCCCCTCCGGAAGTCTCCCAGCAAACATCAGATATGTTTGTAACTTAGTAAAAAGATAAACCAACTTTGTTCAGTTGTATATCTGCTTTCTGACATATTCAGTTTTCAATATCTAACAAGGTACATGACTGACATTGCTCAGACGTTTGTAAATGTTGTCCAGCAATTGACCAACAGTAAAACAGTTGAAGACGATGCTTTCTTATGCCTGTTGTGAACTTCTGTTTGATATTTATTGCCAGTGTTATTAGACTAGCCTGTAGGCACAAACCCTCATCAATGGGTCTGAATGACCAAGACTAACTCCCATTCGTTTGTACACATTTCCCAACACAAACTGCCAAGTCTGGTACAAACTTGATATATAGTCTTGTATTGCAGACCTTGTTCTGTGACAGTGATGCAATAATCCATTATCGTAATGTATTCACAACTTTTCCCCTCACGACCTAGCAACGCTTTATAAAATTTGTCTGTATTTTGGGATTCCGCAATCATTGGAATGCACTCTGAATCTATTACGGTAGTTGTTGCTTGTCGGAGATACCTCGTATAAGTGTTGGGGTTACCGTTAGTATCTTCTTGTGTGAGCAATGTCCGTAAAATTTGCATACTATGGTCTATTGAGTGTGTGCCTATGATAATATGCAGTCTGAATCTATGAGTTGTTGCTAACGTGATGGACCTCAGACAAACTTTGGGTTTATCATTAGTTTATTATTGCATAAAATTAGCATACATAATGACAATGGTCTATAGAGTTTGTGCCTGCAGGTTAGTTCTTACACTATGTTCTGTCCTTATTTAAGTACAGTTATTTTTGCTATTGTGTCGGACTGATAACGCTGTATATACTGTAAATTTTCCAAATGAAAAGACTGCATGAAGACTAACAGTTTTATGTACTGGTTGCTGATTGGTCCAATAGACTATTTCATAATGTATTCACAATTTCTCCCTAGCTGCGTAGTGACATGTTATGACATTCACCTGCATCTAGTGCTTTGGTTTCAATTGGTCGAATGCCCTATGAATCTTTTGGTTGTTGCTGCTCAGACAAACCTCATACAAGCTTTGGGGTTACCAATGTATGGTTAGTAATGTATTGTTGAATGATGCGCATAAAATTTGAATACATAGCTAAAATGGTCTATTGGACAGCAGAATTAACAAAGTATGATTAGTATATATTATATGAATTGCTAAAAAGAAATGATATTGGTGTCAATTAAGACATAAACTTGGAAGAAGCAAAATATGAAGAAAAAATTGAAATAAAATGCATAATATATATAAGGTGATGTTTCAATTGAGTTTACTTTCATTTTTTCCCCTCTGTTGTACTGTTCATTTCTTAACCACTCTTTAAATCTCTCCCCCTCACTCGAAAATGATTGGCACCTCAGAAAGTACATGTTGGAAGGACTGGAGTATGCGTTTCAGACAAATTAAGAACAAAATTACATACGATGCATAGCATTTGCTATTCATATAATCAATCATTACAAATGAGAGGCCGAAAATGTAAAATCTCCTTTAAAAAAAAGTATACATGTACAACTGTGAAATAATATGAGACCCGCTCTGCCAAAACCCGAAACTTCGCGGCGTTTTCAGATTGCTAGCTTGATCAACAGCGCCAGCTTTAGCTCGATTGTGTACATACACGTACACAAAGACATTTTTTTTTTCATATAACTCCCTGAGATACACAAAACAAACAACAACTTTGTTTGATTTCTGAATACAGTTAGTGCATAGGCTACAATAATAAAACTGAAATATGATATCAAAATGTCAATTTCGTCCCTGAGGTCAAGTTTTGACCTTTTCAGGCCATTTAGGCCCGATCGTACAAAATACCGCGAAGTTTCGGGTTTTGGCAGAGCGGGTCTCATATAGGCCTTCGACCCGTTATAAAATGCGCACTCACCATTATTTTTGCCGATTGTTAAAAAAAGTCAAAACAAATAGAAAACCAAGTGACTGGAAGATGACTCGAGGATCTAATTCATAATTTGTAGAAAAATGTATACAAATATTGCATTCAAAATGACAAAAGACTGTACGCGGAAGCATGTGATATCAAAACAAAAATAGAAAAAGAAAGTACATCAATAAATTAAGTAAACACATCCTCATGCCAATGGTAATAAGATAGTTAAATCAGTGTTGCGCCCCCAGAATAACCTTTCCTTAAACCTTTCTAAAGAGTGACGTCATGAGCATGCTGTCAAGACAGCTGGTTAAGAGTAAGAGCAAATTAACATCAGTGATATAGCGCAGAATTTCATTGAGAGTGTCCGACACTAGCCTGCTACACTACGTCGGACCGGTGAAAATCTCACTGATGCGATGTTGTTCAGAACTAGCAAACGCAGGGCATAAACATGTACATGATTACATCCCTTCGGTACTCCAAATAAATAAACATCGATAAATAATAAAATTGACACTAATATTGCATTTGACAACTTTAGAGAGGTTGGTGGTAGTGTAGACTTCTTCAATAAATTCTTGAACCATTTAGCCACCCATCTACACTCAGACAAGCAGCCGTTGTTAACTCTTGTTGAGCCACAGGGACTTTTTCTTCTCAAACTTAATACACACAATTCCCATTAAGCAACATTTAATCTAGCGCACAAAAAATGTACTTAAAATTCACCGCAGACTTTTATTAAGATTTTGATCCATCGTAACCTCCTTCTTGTCTAAACAAATTCAAATGATAAAACTCCAAGAAAACCGTACATAAATAAAAGAAACCTGTCACCACTATACACAAGGAACCTCTTTACATAATATTTTACACAAATACAATCTAACCCACTTACTAAAAAAAAAATAGTGATGGGGAGCAAGAACAAGACAACGGACCACGAATCTCATGAAAATTGCAGATGGTGGCCGGAACTCCACTCTGGAACTAACAAATCACACCCACTAAAGAAAAAGGTGAAGCAAAAAAGGGTCGCCTCATGTCACTAGCAAGATAGCGACACGGGCAGTTAAAGACTTTATAAGAGTTTATTTTTATCAGCTACAAGTCGCATCGCAATAATTTCACAAGTATCAAGTATCTTAGAACCTGCACGACTTTGAACAAATCCATTATTGGTAATACAGCGTCATTTTACATGCGGCGCATGACCAGTGAGCTAGGGAAAACGTATTTCCAGTTGCCAAACCTCATCCATCCCATGATCTTTCCATACACTATCATCACTTCCGTTTAACATTAACTTCAAAACTACACACAGATAAATACAAGATCTAACGTATGTAAATTTGTAAAATATAAAAAAAACACGTAGTGTTGTTATTCATTCAATCTATAGTAAAGGAAATAATACAATAGTATCAAACACATTATTATACTTAATTTATTTATTTGGGTGGTCCACTTCTTTCAGATTTAAAATTCAATATTTTACATTTCTTTTGCACAATATTGAACAAGTGCATAAATAGCCAATATCGGAGAATGAAATGGTCTAGTTGAAACATGACTATTAAACATGCTTCAAGCCGGTGGATAACTTCAGTTTTCATTTTTGAAATGGAGCTTGGACATTGTTTTATCAGTAACATATTTAGTTTTTATTCATCGGCCTACTAATTGTCTTTCTGTATTCTATACATCTTACAACCATTAAAAAATCATATCTATTTAGAAAAAATAGTATCCCGATTTTGTTTGTAAATGCATATCATTGGTCTATATCTTAAAATCATATTTGTTATCAATTATGTTTATAGGTCTACAATGCTCTGTTCAAAACGTATGTTTGTGTTTATTTGAAGGCAACTATTCAAATCAATTGGAATTCAATGTAAACCAATCAATACTGCAATTTGATTACATTTTACTTCTTTCTTGCATACAATACAAGCGCAAACAGGCTGGCTCGGCCGCGGGCAGTGTGTACGTGACAAAACCGTTCTTGCTCGTTAGTGTGAACAGTGTCCGAATCTATCTGACACGGAATTCTGCATTGAAAGACAAAGCGCATCGTGTTCAGTCCCCTCAAACATTTCCATGACCCTGTGCTATCGGCACATAACGATAGAATACAAGAGCAATACAGAATGTGATCGGTGGCTATCGTTTTAGCGGCATCCATTTTGAGAACTGAACAAGGGTGTGGGCGAAAGCCGAATCTAGGTGAGTTTCAACTCAGATTTTTTTGCGAAGTTGTTTAATTCGTGAGCAAGTAACGTTGCTAACACTTGCGTCTGGTATATGACATTATGTTGACCCAAAGAAATCGCTATTATCGAAGGTATAATCATGATCAGCAATAGTTAGCAGCGATTAAATTAGCGTTCATACGCGCTGCTCGGCCGCTGCAGACACACATACAAGAGTATTGTTGTGGAAGGGCAAGGGTGTGTGTGTGTGTGTACCGGGCCCTTCGCTTCAGCTCGATATCGTACCGGAGTAGTAGCGGCCCACAGCACCGGTAGGATCGAGGGCCAGCCCATTCATACTGAGAGAAAGGCAGCTAGAGGATAGGCGCTGAGAGAAAATCGAAGCAAAACACTAATGAAGGGAAATGATCATGATGAGAGAGAGAGAGAGAGAGTGTGTTCAGAGAGTGAGTGAATGATTTTTGCATGGCATTTGATTTTGAATAGGGTAGATGTAAATAAAAGATGAGGAGAGAGCAGATTGAGTGAAAGGGAGAGATAGACCAGAGAATGTTGAAAGGATAAGAAGGGGGGGGGGGGGGGGCTGAGCTCAGTAAACATGCAAGTAGACAGAATTTTGATAATTAAAAATTCCAAATGATTCAAAATGATACACAAAGTCTCAAAGAAAAACATAAAAGCAGGTTAAATTAACATTGCCAATTGCAGATTTGTTTTGCTCCAGAATTGTGTTTTTCAATATTGAGACGATTTTGAAACATCATATAAATAAACATATAAATAATGTCATTGACAGAATATTATAAAATTTGAAATTAATTGATAAATCTTGAATGAACTAATTAAGATTTATTGAGTCAAATGCAAGTGTTAAGTTAAGTTCAGACTTGTGAGTTATCAAAAGTGGCAAATAATATTTTATTACCATGTACAAGATGATGTTACATGACATTGAACTATTTGCTTAACTTCTTCCAGTCAGTTGCAGGTAGTGAGTCGCATCAATCTGTCTCGTCAAGTAATGAGCTCACGGCTGTAAGCAAGCATGGATCCAAGCTACAGGGACAGGCAGGGGTACTACGGCCGGGATTTAAACCCACAACATGACATCGGCCGGCATCACCACCAGCAGCAACAACAGCAACAACAGATGCAGGCTCCTCAACAACCACCGCAGCTGTTGCCGCCACACTTTGCCCATCAGTTGCCGCCCCACCCCCAATCTCTGCTGCAACCCTCGCCACATCTGGCTCAACACCAGGGCTTGCATCACACACAGGCTGCCTTTGTGCTGGAGCAGGCTGATCAGCTCAGAGGAAGGGAGGACTGCGCCCCGGGCAGCAGGCATGGGGGAGCCACGATACTCCAGCAGATGATCCCAGGTAAGAATGATGTCATGATGAGGATGGTGGTAATTACAACGATGAGGAAGACTGCTTATTATGATAATAACAGTGTTTGTAATACTGCAGCAGATGATCCGGGGTAAGAATGCTGTAATGATGAGGATGGTGATAATTACAACGATGAGAAAGACTGCTTATTATGATAATAACAGTGTTTGTAATACTGCAGCAGATGATCCCAGGTAAGAATGCTGTACTGATGAAGATGGTGATAATTGCAACGATGAGAAAGACTGCTTATTATGATAATAACAGTGTTTGTAATACTCCAGCAGATGATCCCAGGTAAGAATGCCGTACTGATGAAGATGGTGATAATTGCAACGATAAGAGAGACTGCTTATTATGATTATGATAATAACAGTGTTTATAATCATCAATATGATGATGATAGTGATTGTAATGTTGGTGATGATGATCTGATGAAGCAGATGATCCCAGGTAAGAATGATGTAATGATGAGGATGGTGATTATTACAACGATGAGAAAGACTGCTTATTATGATTATGATGATAGTGATTGTAATGTTGGTGATGATGATCTGATAAAGATGATGATATTGACAGTGATTATGATCATGATCATGATGAAGATTATGATGATAATGATGGTAATTTTGTTTGTGATGTTCAAAGATGATGTTGATAATGACAGTTTTTAATTTCTAGTTTTCTTAACACTCCTAACTCTTTGTATATGACAATTTCAAGTCCAGCATGTTCCTGCTATTAATCTGTTCCCTGCAGGGAGTGGTCAGATCCTTCCTGGGATCCACCGGAGCCACCACGCTCAGTTTGCCGACCACGCCCACCAGCAGTTATCTCACCTCTCGGCCGCCACCAGCCAAGCCAGCTATGCCCCGCCCTCCACCTCCTCCTCTTCATCATCCGCCCCCCACCACCAGGCTAGTCTCATGGACACCACCAGCAGCAGCCATGGGGAAGGGGGCCAGGGGTTCGAGTCGCCCCCTCCTGGGACATCCCACCCTGACCGTGACTCCCCCAGCGATGATGATGGTGATGCAATGGTTCGGGAAGCTTCAGCTAGTATAGACATGGAGGTGCCCGTTCACCCCGTTCACCCACATCCCCAGTCTACAAACAGTGTTGACGTGGACACACCAAAGAAACGAGCCGTGCGACTCGCTCTCGCTGCCACCCAACATACCGCAAGCCACCAGAACTCCTCCACCCCTCCTGCAACCACCAGCACCCCTCTAGCCGCTCTCAACACCCCCATCGCCCCACCCAATCCGTCCCTGGTCAGCCCCACCCTGCGGGGTGGTCCGTCCCTCGCCCAGGACGTCTGGAAGCCAGACCTGCCCATCGGCCTGGCCTACAGGTTTACCGATGACTGGAAGAAGATTGCTGGGGTCAGCGCTGAGAGGTCTCTAGAGAAAGGGGCCAAGTTTGGCCCGTTCAATGGCAAGCTCCTGGATGAAGCTAAGGGCAGTGTCAGAGACTCATCCTGGGAGGTACGTCTTTGTTGCTTCAAGTCAATGGACAAATTACACAAGCTTTTCTTTTACTTAGACAGCGAGAGCAAGGCCCATGTCAAACTCTGTTTAATCTGGGGCATTTCTATTGCATTATGTATTTTAATTAAGCCGTGTCCAGTTGTGCTTGCGGAGGCAAGGTGCTTGACTTCACTACCATAGAGAACTTGGTTAATACCTAGAGTCTTTCTTCTGGATTAAAGCTTATAATTAAGGCAATGTAGTCAATATCACAAACCTAGACTACATTGATTATACCTCAGATAGTCTTTCTCCCCTATCATGACTTTTAATTAATCGTGAGAGAATGTCGTTATATACCCTGTATCTTTAATATCATTCCTCTTAACCCTCTTCCAGCTGTGCTTGCGTGGGAAGGTGTTCTTCTACGTGGATGGCCAGAGCAAGGCTCACAATAATTGGATGGCGTTTGTAGAATCAGCCAACCTGGATGATGAGCAGAATCTGGAGGCTTTCCAGGCATATGGGGACATCTACTTCCGCACCACCAAGGTTATTGACCCCGGCAGCCCGCTCAAGGTGTTCTACAGCGACGAGTACGCCAGCCACATCGGCTTCAAGACCAAGCTCATCGATCTGTGTGTCAAGAAAGGTGAGGGCTTCTGAAAGACTACAGTTGACCCTTTGTGTGCCAGATAAACTGATGCTCTACAGGGTTTTTGTGTAGTACTACTGTGAAAATGCCACAGTGGCTCAAAAAGAGTGTCACTGAATAGACCATTTCTTAGCACGGACAACTTATTTTTCTCTTGGGCAATTTTATATTCTCTTGTTTGTGTAAAATTTACCATTGTAACAAAAATATTGAAATCATTGGCTTTTTGTAATGATTTTCATTTATGGCTTTTCTTTGTGTGTGCTTTAATGTTTGTGCAGATACTGGAAGTTTCCAGTGTGGGTCATGTGATCAGACGTATACATCCGCCAAGCGTCTCCTGAGGCATCTCAAGATCAGCCATGACCCAGACCGGGCCCATGAGATGCGACCAGTGGTGACCTGGGAGCCTTGCAACCCGGCAACAGAGAACACGGAGAACGAGAAACCAGCCCCTGCCAAACCCGTCAAGATGCCGCCCCCTCCAGTCAAGAAGCCGGCGCCCGTCCTGTCAGAAAACAGATCAGGGTCGATGGGTGATGAACATTACATCTGCACAACCTGTGGTAAGAACTTCCCCACAAGAGGGCGTCTGGCTGCGCACGAGACGTTCCACGAATACAGCACAGAGCACACCTGTCCCATCTGCGGCGAGATACAGACCAACCTGAATAATCTCGCGAAACATATGGTCACCCATAAGGCCAAACCGTTTAAGTGCCAGTCATGCGAGAAGGCCTTTCATACACGGAACATGTTGAGTCGGCATGAGCGGATGTCGCACACCTACAACCACACTTGCCGGGTTTGCGGCCAGCATTTTGTGAAGAAGCGTGAGTGCAATCGGCATGAGAAGATGCATCCAGATTGGAAGAACTTCAAACCAGTGGCCAGCGGTGCTCCTCGTATGCGTCGGTATAAGAAGGTATCGTACAGTGATGACGAACCAGAGGAAGGTGAGTTTGATTTCCTCCCGAACGCTGCACGAGAGGCGGAAGAACGAAAACGAAGCGAGGTGAGAGAGGAAGAGGAGGATGAGGAGGTGGATGAGTCAAATCCAACCCTACCGAAGGACATGTTAGGCAAGCGCATCAACTACTACGACCGGCCGCGGCCCTACAAGTGTCACTTCTGCTCCAAGCGCTACCTATCCCGCAAGGCCCAGCTAGACCACGAGGCAGAGCGCCATACCAAGAAATGCCGCTACAAATGCACGCACTGCACATCTGTCTTCGCCACCGAGGTGCGCTACGTCGAACATGTGAAGCGACACGTGGAGAACCGCCCCTTCCAGTGCGGGTTGTGTCCGGCCGCCTTCGCCTCGGAGAGCGCCCTCACGAACCACCAGGGAGAGCACACGGGGCTGAAACCTGTCAAATGCGATATCTGTGGGAAGGGCTTCCGAACCCGCCACTTCATGACAGCTCACAAACGGCGCATGCATAAAGTCCAGCAGATGCGGTTTGCTTGCTCCTTCTGCAACAAGCCGTTCTCTGATAAAGGCAACCTCATTAAGCATGAGCGGCGTCATAAGGGCATCCGGCCATACGTCTGCCTGGTCTGTGGACGTGGCTTCACTAGCAACTACTGCCTCACCTCCCACTCATACACACACACCAAGGAGAAGCACTTTGGCTGTCCACACTGTGACCAGAAGTTTACTCTCAACCAGCATCTCACCAACCACATCTACAAGGACCACACCTCTCTCGCCAAAAACCTTGACCAGTCTGAACAGACCTCTGTTCCTCATGCTACTCAGAATCCATAGCAAACTGCTCCAATTACAGCTACAAGGACCACACATCTCTCGCCAAAAACCTTGACCAGTCTGAACAGACCTCTGTTCCTCATGCTACTCAGAATCCATAGCAAACTGCTCCAATTACAGCTACAAGGACCACACATCTCTCGCCAAAAACCTTGACCAGTCTGAACAGACCTCTGTTCCTCATGCTACTCAGAATCCATAGCAAACTGCTCCAATTACAGCTACAAGGACCACACATCTCTCGCCAAAAACCTTGACCAGTCTGAACAGACCTCTGTTCCTCATGCTACTCAGAATCCATAGCAAACTGCTCCAATTATATCCTCTTTCGCTAAGAACCGCTACCAGTTTCAACAGACAGAATTAAAGTGAGTTGGTCCAACCACATCTACAAAGACTACACCTCACTCGCTAAGAACCTCAACCAGTCTGAACAGACCTCTGTTCCTCATGCTGCCTAGAATCCATAGCGACTCAAGTATTCTGAAGGCTTATAGCCATTTGGTCTGCTCCTATTTCGTCTAAAAACTTCTTTACGAGAAAAAACGTGAAACATTGTTTGAGTAAATAAAGCCAACCAAAGGCCTTTGCCGTAATCCTTACCACAATCTAAAGCCCTTACCCTAAATCTAACCCTAACTAATATCAGCTTTTGTTTGTATATGGAATGGACATTAGACCCAATGGGAGTATACCAAATAACAAATAACCATTTACAGCATTATTCTAGTACTTACATGTTTTGCCAAGCTGCACCAGAAACTCATTGTTAAAGGAAAATGTAATGCACATCATACATGCAAATTTCACCTTTTCAAGCAATGGAATAACATGCTGCAGTAGTGCAAACTTGAGAGGTTGAGTCAGGGACAGTATATCCTTGGTTGGATAAGGTAAATTTGCAAATTTCTGCTTTAAGAAAAACTATTTAGAAAATAGTAAAACTATGTAGTTGTACTCTTACAGGATATTTGACCCACATGTGGCATGAATACAGAAATGGATAGAGTGAAAAAGAGGAGAAATGGACTTATTCTTCTTCTCAAACTTCTGATTTTGCAGGATTACGCTATGAAGATTTCTGTGCAAATTAAACACTACCCTGCCACCTTCACACAGCTGTTTCATTGCACCAATGAATTGGATATCTCTCATCGTTATAGAGCCTTGGGAGTTGCGTTATACTTGCCAACTGACTGATGAAATCAAGGGCTCCAATTTGGGCTCAAAGGAACATCCACTTGATCAGTTATGAGGTGCTACTTTTCTCGATCATACTCAACAACTCCAATATTCTTATTCTTTTCTGATTGTTATTATTAAATGATATCATGAATTTTTGATTGGTTCTGGAAAAACGCTGAGGTTGGTGGTAAAATTGATGAATGAAATCTTGACAATTACATTTTGTGATTTCATTTTGATACTATTTTTGTGGATATTTGCATGACAATAAACAGTACACATTATTCCTATCAATGAATTTGCAAACCAATCCTACTGCTGTATGTATTGTATTGATGATGTCACGACTGAAATTAGCCTGTAGACTTTCTGCGTATCGTTTATTTGTATACTTGTATCTCTTCCAGCTAAGAATTATTACTGTTTTTGCTATCTTGCCTTATATCACATGTGTATGTATAGTGGATCTTGAGATGACTTTCCCAGGATTGCAATCATTGACTTAAATAATGACATGCAATTTTTGCATTTCTACAGAAAACAAGAATGATAATTTGTAGTTTGTAAATCTTACGTTGTGAAACAACACCTTAAACCAAGTTCAGGGTGTTTTTACCGGTACTTCATTGTTTAGTTTTTCATGTTTTATTTTGTTATGACTTCACAGGAGCTGTTCTTTGCAATGCATGGTCCTAATCTCCCCAAGCCCCCCCCCCCCCCCCCCAATGATATATCTAATATCTGTCATTGATTTCTATGTGTTTGATTGTAATCGCTGACTTCAATTGATTGCAATCTGTTAGTTAGTGAATGCAATCACTGTAGTATATGAGTAAATTTTGCATTTCATGAGCATTGTTGCTTGAATATGAATTCATAGATGCAACCTCCATCCTTCGTAAAAATGATGGTCCTGTAGTCTTGAGCATGTCATCCTTATCAAAGCAAGAGTTTTAAAAGCTTCATAAATTGTATGCGGTATATACTTTCCTTGCCCCAAAGAATATTTGATTTGCATTTTGTCTAATTTGTATGCTTTTAAGCGCAGCTACTCCCTAGTGTTGATTTCATGTGGTACAGTATAAACACCATATTTTGTGCAAATTTTCTTTGCAACATGCATTTGATTTGGTGTGCAGATAATATGCAAGTCTTTTTTACCATGCGCTATAAAACTAATCATGCCAAGAACCAACTATACATGTATTGTCATTTATATGTATTTGTACAATTCTATATTCAATGGAAATGACCTGTCAGCATTCAACAATAGAGCTGTTGTCATGGTGAAATGATAACATATTTGATAATGTTGAGAATAAGCTATAATCAATTCACAATGTGGTTTAATTACGTTTTCTTGACATCCATTTCATTTTACGCTGCAATATATTATTCATTTCTTTTTCAATTTTTTTTTAATGTTGCCAATTTGATGCCAAATTACTTATTAGTTTTGTTCTTGGCTGTGTAACAGTAAAGGGGAGTTGAACATAGAAGTAGACTTTAGGATGTTGTGTTGAACAGGATTGCCAATTTAGGGAGCATTCCTTCCAGCTTCATATGAACCTGTTCCACCAGCATTTGTAATGTGATCTCTCCCTCATTTAGTCTGCTAAATTTAGTCTGCTGCTGCCGCTCTATGTAGAAAGAAAAATCAGTTGTATGTAATCTTACATGTAGCTTTCATACTGCCATATTTATTGTATTGTACTGTAAATAAGTACTGTATACATTGTAGATAAACATGTATTAAAACGGTGATCATGAACCCTGTAAAAAAAGAATTGGAACTTTGTGTTGTATTTCTTTTGTCTTTCCCATCTCATATTTAGGCATCTCATGTTTGGA
The DNA here is from genome assembly GCA_963669155.1 of Arbacia lixula. Taxonomy (NCBI): domain Eukaryota; kingdom Metazoa; phylum Echinodermata; class Echinoidea; order Arbacioida; family Arbaciidae; genus Arbacia; species Arbacia lixula. The sequence continues at coordinate 304,932 of OZ022587.1, read as the reverse complement.
GTTCTTACAACATGTCGTAATACAAATTCTCAAGGTTTTTATTCAAACCTAAGACTGAAAGGAGCTGATCTTATCTTTTGAGAAAACAAGAAACACAGATATAGGTAGTCCTATAATTGCGCGCGCACACACACACACACGCACATGCACACACACACACACACACACACACATACACACACACACACTCACACGCACACACACACATACATACACACACACACACAAACACACACACACACACATATATATATGCGGACACGCCCAAGCAACACTTAGCACACTGATGAGAGCTAAACAATGTCAAAACTGGTACTTGTTCTTACCAATGCATCGTGGATGTTACAATAAGACGCGCAGACTCCACATCACAGTCACAATCGTAATCTAAACCTACTACATACCGGTAGGCTGACTGACACACAAACACCTCTACATCGACCAACAAACACAACTATATATTCATGTTTGGTTTCCCCCTCTTCTTCCCGTGCCCTGTCACTACTGATTGCTAGTGACCATCGCGCAATCATATCTGCATACCAATATGAAGTTAGCCTTGGCTTACAGTCTGTAGGACATAATCCAACCTGGAAACCAGAATCTAGCACCCTTTAAGACTTGTCACTATGTCATTCTCCTCTTTTCTCAGTCTGTCCCCGTACAAGAAATTGAGAATAAATGGCCCAAACAGCCTGGTAGCCAGGCTAGCATGAACTCAAGATACAAACTAACACAACATATACTCAACACTTGCACTTGTTGTTTTCATGGCATTTATTTCCATGTACACTAACATGATTCAACATACAGCACAACATTATGAAAACACATCCTTGAATAGCAGTCTATAACATAACAATACAACAGCATGAATTCGTCATCACTAATACATCTCCCATCTCCTATTCACGGCTGTCACAACATTGGAATTTGGCACATCAGTATAAAGAGGGGATATTTGAAAAAATGGGAGAAACTTCACTGTCAACCTATAAAATATACCATCTCATATTTTTGGAGTTATTATTATAAATAAACAATTACAGGAGAGTGTTTCACCAAGCTGCTCTTAAGCTACGTCTGCTACGAACGACTTTACGAATGACTGTTGACCGTTTCTTGTGCCAAATCAGATTCTCAATGGTTTTGATTCCCTTCAGAGTTGAAATCTGAACTTAATACATTAATATTCTCGTTCTTAACTTAAGTGTCTGTATACAAAGTTTATTTTACAAATTTGATTAGGATTTTTGGAAATTCAATCCCACTATGTTAAAACATCTCACTTAGCACAAGGAAGGGTCACCAGTCGTTCGTTAAGTCATTCGTAGCTTACGAAACAACTTGGTGAAACACACCCAAGGTAAAACATGATTTTGTTATACCCAGTCCAATGCCAGGCTGATAAAATTGATTACTTGCAAGCAATATTGATCATAGCTTGTGTGCATGGATCTATTGCAAATACACCATTCATTGATTGCAATAATAAACATTGGTTAGGGCTTGCAGCAGATGGCATTGATTAGTGGTTCATAATATGAAGATCTTGGACGAGAAAAAAAACCCACTGCAGAATAAGCATAACTTTTATCAAGGCAGTACAAAATGGTACTAGACCAGTTTACAAGCTCATTCAACAATTTCCTTATCCCATGTCTGTACATAACACACCACTCCTTGTCATGGACAATGGTTTAAGCTTTCCTAAGGCTTGCCCAACATGGTAACATCTAATGTATGACCGCTGCATGTGCGTCTTTCCTCAATAAAAGGAAATGGTGTGTATATATTGCAGCTGGAGACAAGCTTTGTCACAGAGCTAACACAACATGGTGAGCCTAAAATGTAATGCCATGTATGTGAATAATGTAATGTTGATTTACAAAGCACCATTCAGACAGAATTACTTCAATTTACAATAAAACATACATTTAAGTTAGTAGAACAAACTGTTTCTGCATTTTCCTTCACAAAACTTACACATGTACTCAATCTGAACAGCATATTTCTGAGTACCGGTAAGCCAAACTGAAGAAAATAAAGACCTTATATTGCACTATTTTGAGTCTGTCTGTTGTATAATACACACAATCCAAAGTCAAATTAAACAAAAGATTTAGAATCAGAAAGCAAACCTTTGATATGCTACTGTTTTTGAACAGCAAAATCATCTTTAACATTACATCTTTTGCTCTTTTTCCAGCAAGACTGGTTTTATGAGCAGATAGAATAGCCCCAAAACAATTGTTTCATCTCAATTCGATAAATCTCCCTGACTTCACAAACACTTGCCCTTGTAAACTAGAGATAATTGACCGTTCATTCTGTCAAACAATTACAAAAATAAGAGAAAGGTCCAATAGACCAGTTCGTAGTTACACGATGGTTGGACAATTCACTGAATAAATACTACAAGAATGCAGACTGGGATCTGTTCATTAAGGCGGATGGGATGATGGATGTGAATACATCTTACAATGTGCCCAAAACAACAATACAAACAGGTGCGCATGGTGGAATGTTCTTTTACTGCCTTTCAAAGCTGAATGATTGTTGTCATATCTGCATGATAATGAAGAGAAACCTGGTTGAGTATCTAATGAATTTTAAATTTACTCTGTGAGTTGTTCAATTGACCCGAGGTTATTCGTACCAGCAACAATCTGCTCATGCGCACATTGTAACTACGAACTCGTATATTGGAAAGCAACCTTCTCCACACTGATGTAAAGAATGTAAAAACATTTTTATTTAAAATATGGCTTGCTCATATTAAGGAAAATAATAGAATGTAAATGACAGTTTACACAAATGATAGTTCAGCCTCTTCTCTATGACATCAAATTCTCTCTCAGAGAGCATTTTGAAAGAATCTTCAGCAAATAAAAAATCTAAAACTTACCCCCCCCAAAAAAAAAAAAAAAAAAAAAAAAAAAAAAAAAAATCATACTCATACTATAATAAGTACGTACACCACATACATGTATGAGGAAACATTGCTCTGTGTCTCTTTCATCTCACAAATCTAAAACAACCATCAGAATATTGTAAGTTACTCAAACATCAAACATCAAATCTGCCCTACTCTGACAGAAGGAAGCAAGTGACAAATCACTCAAATCTGGGTTATTGGTATTCTTAGATTGTACCCAGCGTTTCCTACATATTGCCAAAATCTGGACAAGAAATATTCATCTTGCTGCAAGATATTCAATCTAACATGATGTGGTGTTGCACGAGAGACACATTTTGCTCATTTACAAGAAAAATCTCTTTTGTTAGTTGCTTCCTTTTGTCAGAGTAGGGCAGAAAAACCAAGATCATTCCTCCTGAAACCTTTTCACTGTGAGAGATTCCCATAAGTAAAGTATGTGTATGAATTTTAAAAAGTGGATTTTAAATCCACAAATAAATAGGTGCATTACTAATTGGCAAGTTGAAAAACTGGTCTACTGGTAGCTTTTTGCCTTCAGCAGAATGCAGAAAGTTTAACATTTAGCCCGGCTTCCAGGATATTGGGAATTTTTAATCCAAACTATTCAATAAAAGAGTCTGACTGCAGGAGATAAATCATTCTAAATTTCTTCTCTGGCTTGCACTAATCTGTTGGACGGACTGAAAAATAAGGAAAAATTATTCTTAGTCTTACGAGTGCTTGATTCTATTTTGTTTGTTTGGAATTAAAATGCCCAACAGCCTGAGAGTAAGGCTAATGCACACTATGTACCTTCTAGTGAGATACTCAAGAACCTACAATGTACATGTATCCTCAACATCAAATTCTCTTCTACATTATGACATTCTGTCTGTGTGCAACTCCCATACATCGTACATAAAAAACAAGCATCTTAGTCTTTCCCAAATCAACATGTATACAATGTACACTGAATCATTGTCATGTACATTGACAGTTATCTACACTGTGTGACACAAGATTTTGACTTAGAAGTACAAGCGTACATTAACATTTAGCATTATGTGAAGTCTATCAGCCAAGATAGAGCATAAATAACAACAGGGTCAGTAGTATCTACTAACATGTCTCTTTTTGTTGTTGGTTGTATTTTCAATAAAACAAGGTTTGCCTTTTTGAATGGCGTTACTTCACTGATAGGTAGTGATGTCATGTTTCCTATGCCACACTGTACTTCAAGCACAATGCAGCAAGTTCATAACAATCAATATCAGGGTTCCCACAGAAATTTGAAAACAGAATTCCATGACTTTTCCCTGACATTTCCATGACTTAATTGCTGCTTTCCATGACTTCCTTTCTGGCAAGGTTTCCGAATTCAGACATGTTATGATGGCCTTCACCTCCCCTCACAGCCATCCGTTCCACCCATTACTCATGACATGTGCATCTATTATCATTAGTATATGGGCTGTTTCTGACCAGGGTACCATTTTTGTTTCACCAACACCCAAAATTCAAAATTATCTTGAACACAAACTCATGAAATTTTCTTGAACTGACAGATTTTCCATGACTTTTCAATGACCAAAATCCCATTTCCATGACATTTCACAAATTTTCCAAATTCCCTGACTTTTCCCTGACTTTCCATTCTGACCACAAATTTTTCCAGGTTTTTCAGGATTTTCCATGACTGTAGGAACCCTGAAAATGAAATCCAACATCTAAATCCACTGAATTCCATTGAAAGAAACACCTTAATACTGAAAAAGTCTTAAATGGCAGCACATTATTCAAAACACGTACCAGCACACGATATGGCAAAGTCAATCCTTTCTATTATTCTAAACTACTGCCAGTTTGTCAGAATTTGGAATATATCAGTTTGGTGACACTCATATATGTACATGTTGAGAGAGAGAAATAGCAATTGTCCATACCGCGTATGGGTGATTTCATGGGGTTGGGGCAATTTTTGTGACATACCACAACTCCAAATCCATATCTTTATTCAAACCAGGCAAATATACTCAAATAATGGCATGAGCAAACAAATGGGGTCCCATCCAGTATTATTTCTCAAAGACCAGGGCATATTGCAATTTGAATTATGAAAATTCCTTGTCAATTTAAAAATAATATGATGTCCATGTAACAGTGGTAGATTGTTGTATGCCTGTTGCTTCAAATCCATAAAATATATCCAATTTTAACATCTATTACTGAGAAAAGCGAGCAATTTTTCATTGACAGCTCAAAACTTAACAACATCTGAATTGATCTCCACGGTGAACTGCAAAGTTGATACCTCTGTTACATGGACATTGCATGAAACCTTTGCCCCAACCCCATGGAATGACCCATATAGGGAAAAGCCATCCCATAATGCCCCACGCAGTGAAATATCCTCTTCCAGTCTCATAAACTAGACCCGATGAGGGTATGACTGAAAGCAAAATCAGGATGTCACTGCACAATGAATTGTGGGACAGATTTTCTTTATATGCGTTATGAAGAATTGAATCACATTCATAATTCTTAGGCAGCAAAGAAATCCAATACACAATCATTCATTAATTGCCTACAACCACATGTTGTATAAACACTCTAATACCTGCACACTTCCAGTAGACATTGATGTGGTAATTTCAGAGGAACTGGTATCACAATTTGGGTGAATATTTTCATCACAAAATATGACAAAGTGGGAGCTAACAAACTAAAGCGTATAGAACAAATAAAAGGGGAGGATCTTAACTATCATTTCATTGAGAAAACTCTGTTCTCACAAAATCTTAATTAAAACAATTTTTCTACACACAGAGAACAATCAGGAGGGTACAGAGCATATTAAAGAAAGGAACTTTAGTATTACTTGAAAAAGGAACCTGTGTTTTCACCAAATCTTAAAACAATCCTTCTACATGCAGAGTGAGGAGGTGTCAGCATGGCAGCTAGTAATGTTGAGATGAGGGCGGGACTATGAGTGGATGTTGGGCAAGCTGAGAGGGGATTGGGCCGGGATTGTGAGGACCCATCGTCATGGGGATCATAGCTTGCGGAGGGGGCGGAGCCTGATCCTTCTGGCCAGACGTATGCACCTTGTAGATGTGGTTGGTGAGATGCTCGTTGAGAGTGAACCGCTTGTCGCATTGCGGACACCCAAACTTCTTCTCCTTGGTGTGTGTGTATGAGTGCTGCGTCAGGCTGTAGTTAGTAGCGAATCCCCGGCCGCAGGTGAGACAGACGTACGGCCGGATGCCCTTGTGCCGGCGTTCATGCTTGACCAGATTTCCCTTATCGGCAAAGGGCTTGTTGCAGAAGGAGCAAGCGAACCGCATCTGCCGGACTTTATGCATGCGCCGCTTGTGTGCGTTCATGATGTGGCGCGTGCGGAAACCTTTCCCGCAGACCTCGCACTTGATGGGCTTCAGCCCTGTATGCTCACCCATGTGGTTCTTGAGCGCGCTCTCCGATGCAAACGAGTTCGGGCAGAACTGACACTGGAAGGGTCGGTTCTGCACGTGGCGCTTAGAGTGCTCGACATAGCGGAACTCTGTGGCGAACACGGCAGGGCAGTGCTTGCATTTGTACTGGCATTCCTTAGTATGTGCTTCCGCCTCATGCGCAAGCTTCTTGTTCCGCGAGAGATACCGCTTGGAGCAGAAGCGGCATTTGAAGGGGCGCGGCTTGTCGTAGTAGTTGATGCGCTTGCCCAGCATGTCTTTAGGAAGGTTAGGATTCAGGTCTTCAGGGTCATCGTCTGGTTCAACCTCCTCCTCCACCTCCTCTTCCTCAACCTCCTCCTCAATCACCACCTCGCCTTGGACTTTCCTCACCTTGCGCCGCCGGGTTTTCCTGGCCTTCTTGCGGAGCGGTTTGAACGCCGTCCATTCTGGGTGGGTCTTCTCATGCTTGTTGCACTCTCGCTTCTTGATGAACTGGATCCCGCACACCCGGCAGCTGTGATTAAAGGTGTGCGAGAGCTTCTTGTGACGCGTCAGGTGATTCTGAGAGACAAAGGAGCTACCACAGGATTGACACTCAAACGGCTTGGGCTTGTGAGTCCGCATGTGCTTGGCAAGACTTCTGGAGCTGGTGTGCGTGTCTCCACACATCGGACACGTCTGCTCTGCCACAACCGTGTGAGTCGTCTCATGAGCGGCTAATCTCCGGCTCGTCGGAAAATTCTTCCCGCAGATTGTACAGATGAAGCGAGCGTCAACCGTCTTGGTGGCTGCCATTTCTGGGTCTTCATTTTCATTGTTCTCAGAGGTGGTGCAAGGTTCCCAGGTGATGACCGGTCGCATGGCGTTGACTCGGTCAGGATCGTGGTTGACTCTCATATGCCTCAGAATACGTTTGGCTGATGTGTTAGACCTGTGGCAGTAGCTGCATGGGAAGCTCTTGGTGTCTGCCAAGAAAAGACAACATTCGTACTTCATGAATGATGAGGGAAGTTGACCTGCAGTGTTACAATATGCAGTATATGACCAGTAAATAAAATAATCATGGTAGGGGCAAATTGCCCAAATTTAGCATTTGGGCGCATATACTGGACAGCTGATATATCCTGATGGTACTATTTAGTCAAACCTCTCCATAAAGCCTGACCCAAGAGAAAGTGGTCTTTGTGGACTCTGATGTGATGTTGGCAATCATTGAGTGCCACAACTCTCTGTCCTGAACTCTCTGTGGTCTTTAAGGACAGGTGCAATTTATTCTCACTACTCTTTAAGGATTCAAGATGAGTGGTCTTCATAAACAGGTAGTCTACAAAGGCAGTTGCATCATCGTACTACTTCTATAATAAGAAGCACACCACCAACTCATCAAAGTACAAAAAACAGTCAAAGGTCTGAGAAAGTGAACAGTTGACACAAGCTTACTTAAAACAGCAAAAAAAAACAAAAAAAACTTTAAAAGCGGTATTTTCTAATCAGATGAAACTCTCTAGTGAGTTTGACCGTTTTACTGACCTTTGTTGCAGACAAGGTCTCCCAGCTTCTTCTTGAAGCCTACGTGGTTGGCATACTCCTCGCTGTAGAAGACCTTGAGCTCACTGCCTGGCTCCACCGGCCGCGTGGTGCGGAAGTAAATGTCTCCATAGGACTGGAAGGCCTCCAGATTCTGTTCATCCTCGTGGTTGGCGCACTCCACAAAGGCCATCCAGTTGTTGAAGCTCTTGTTCTGGCCATCCACGTACACAAAGACCTTCCCTCGCAGACATAGCTATTGGGATACAAAGAAAACAGTAAAAATGAAAAGTAAATATGTCTACAAATCCATTTATATAGACCTTCAAGGTAACGAGGAGTGAAGGAAAAGATGACGGACCTGTGAAGAAAATAGAGAAGATGGATATTGAACTAGTGGAACTTGTCTATCATGTTTGGGGTAGTTCTATTCTTAATGTTGGACAATGCTTTGTTTCAGGTTGGGGTGTTAAAAAAAACTTATTATTTATGGCAGTAAATAACAGTGAGTGTTGCTTGGCCCAACTTGAAACATTGAAGGTCATTACCACACAAAATGAAAATATAATCAATACCCACCTCCCATGAAGAATCCTTGGTGCTTCCTACAGGCTCTGCAACCAACTTCCCATTGTACGGACCAAACGTGGCGCCCTTCTCCAAAGACCTCTCTGACCGCACACCCGCAATCTTCTTCCCACCGTGCATGTACTTGAGGGACAGCCCCATGGGAAGGTCAGGCTTCCACATCTTGCTGGATCTTGAGGACCCCATAGTGACGCTCGCTACCGCCGCTGCGGTCCGCTTCTTGGGCGGGCCTTCCAGCGAGGCGGGACTTGCAGATCGCCCCTTGGGATGCTCCTGCTTGAGCTGTGGGTGGGGGGTGTCCGAGGCATCGGCAGTGGTCTTCACATCCAGACTAGTCTCCTGGTTTGCGGAACTAGCCACAGGTTGTTCACCACCTGTAACCACTTCTGACCTTGATGATGTCCTTGTTGCTGATTCTGTAGCATCCGCTGATGAAGATTCTTCGATAGGGTGTGAAGAGGTCTCAGTGGCATGGGTTGGATCCGTCAACCTTGCGGTCTCGGCGGCGCTGGTTGCCCCAGCCTGCCTGGAGGCCTCTGGAGCTCTTGTGACCTCAGCCACCGAGGCCTGGGCCACATTCAGGGGCTCCTCCCCCCGAGACTCCAGGGGAGGGGAGGGAGAGGTCGGGGAGACAAAGGCCTGGTTGCTGCTGACCAGTGTGTTGGAGGAGCTGGTCTGGGGTGGTGGGTAGCCACTGGTCTGGCAGGTTAGGCCAAGCTGGGCCAGGAGTGGGTGGCTGTGGTCAGGAAACTGTGCCTGGTGACTGTGTGACCCGTGGCCTGTGAGATAAAAATGTATTTATTGATTTGAGTCTTCTTTATTTACAGTAGCCCCATCAGTGAGCCAGGCACTGTTCTCTCCTCTGGGCCCTGTTTACGTCATACAACAACATTACATAAAGAAATGATGAAAAAAAAACACTCCTCGAATGGAAATCAACATAAACATTCAAATAATACATAGAAGAAATTAGTTTAAAAAGATTGGTGCCAGGTCTAAATAGTTTTCTTCTATGTGTAATCTAGAAGTGATGAAAAGATGATTATGAAACATGTGGCTAAAAGAGAGCAAAAATATTAAGAATTCTGCGACTGATACTGTTTGAATGGGTGGTGCAGGAAGTTAATGCATGACTCACAATCACTTTTTGGACCCAATGTGGGTTGCATGCACAAGATTAGGGTATTTCTAGTTTATATGAAGGATTTCCTACCAGGAATCATCTGCTGCAGGGCTGAGGGTGGGCCAGGGCCCAGGCGGCTGCCACACTCCTCCCTGGGCCTGCGCTGATCAGGCTGCTCCAGCACAAAGGCCGGTTGTGAGTGGTGGAGCTGGTGCTGGGGCAGGTGCGGTGGGGGAGGGGGCGGGGGCTGAAGAATGCCCTGGTGGTGAGATAGCTGCTGGGCATAGTGGGGCAAGAGTTGTGGTTGCAGCTGGTGTTGCTGTGGCTGTTGCTGCTGCTGCTGTTGCTGCTGGTGATGGTGGTGGTGGTGGCGGTGAAGGCTTTGTTGTTGAGCCTCCTGTTCGCTGTAGTAGCCCTGTCGATCTCGGTAGCTGAGATCCATTGTGACCAATGGATGCCAACAGGACAGACAGCTAACTGAATAGTGCACATACAAGGAGGAGAAGCTGGTTGATATTTGTGAAAGTTTTCACAAAGATTTTGGTTCCATATTTCAGATATTGAAGTTCATATCAGTCAATATCACCATCATCATCATCATCATCATCATCATATCTATCAATGTCAAATAACATCAACAGACATATAGTGAGTGGTCCACAAAGCGGCCCCTACCCTTGAAATCGGCCCTCAGATATTTCTGCTCAATACGCGTTATCGAAGGATGGATGCACGACTAGTTGTGTATTTAGGTATTATTAAACAAAATGCGATATTTTTGGAGGAAAACATCATCTTCAAAATATGGAATTATTTAACAATTTAACATTTTTGCTAGCCATATCTGTTTTTCAACTTGCGGTCGTACTTCCGTGATTTTTCCCTGGATGGAAGAAGGTTTGCTGTCATTTTTTTTATTCTACTCAAAAGAATATGATCGAGACGCAATACTGGCAATACTACTCATCAAATTGACGGAGTTGTCGCACATTGTTGATAGGGGCCGGTTTTAAGGTTCAGCGATGTGCATGGGCGATGTTTTACCAAGTGATATTTGATATTGAAGCGAAATTTCTCTGCAAGTTTCTCGCTAATCTTCAATCCAAAAAGTAGTTCTTCATAAATTATAATTTTGTTGATATGGGACCTGAGTGAAAATTTCAGTATCTTACCTGTTCATCTTGGTACGAATATATTCAAAAGTAAACATTTGAGCTGGTTTGAGGCACCCGCATCATTATCATGGCATGCTCATCACACACACATTACATTCACAATCACCGACACTTTTGACATTACCAATCATGATTACTGTCTGACATGACAGTTTCAGTGACTAGAACCCTACATTATAATGTGATTTGAATTAATTCATTAATTCGATTGTATTTTGCTGATTTCTGCGCTTAGGCTTAGCCTAGCTTTAAAAAAATTACAGAATACAAACGGCATGAAAAACAATAAAACTCTAATAATTATTCATCCGACATAGATGACAGCGGGTGGGGACACGTTAAATTGAAACAAAGATGAACAAAACATTAACGCCTCTCGACAATTCGCTTGTTAAAATTCCATACGAAAACCAAACAGAGCAAATATAAACATGTCAGCAGTATCTGAAGTTAACTTAGTAGCCTCAAATACACATTTAAGCTGATTAGGTGATTTGAATACAGAGAATATTACTCACAAATATTGTCTTGGCTTGCAGCTCGGACTTCTTCCTTTTTCAATATGGATGCATATCGATATTCGGTATTATCCGATATCGTACTTGTTTTACGTGGTATCGTGATCGTGCCGAGCTAGTCAAGGTTGGCCTTGGAGGACCCTCGACCGAAGTACAGCTTGTCCGAATAAATATTACAAAGGCACTTTCCGGACCGATAACTTTAAAAATATTAAATCAATAAGAATGATTTTCAGGTTATTAAACTACATGTATAACTTATTACCTACATCTTGCAACAAAAAGTATTTGATTTGCCTCATTCTCCATGACCATTGGTCATGGAAAATGAGGATACCTTGTTTATGTCCACTTCTTCCAAATCTAAATTTGGAGGCTGTAAAGCGTGAACGCGCACACACACACACACACACACACACACACTCTCTCTCTCTCGCTCTGTCTCTCTCTCTCTGTCTCTCTGTCTCTCTCTCTCTCTCTCTCTCTCTCTCTCTCTCTCTCTCTCTCTCTCTATTCTTTCAGTCCATCACTAACAACTTGAATAAGATATGAAAAATCCATCACACTGCAAATATAAACACAGACAGAAATACACAATATACACAGAGCCATTCTGCCTTGTGTACAAAGAGATGCTTTATTAACATGATATTCTAAAGCAAAGATACATATCATCAACGTTTCAAGAGATTTATCCCAGTAATTCATTCACATTGATGATTTACATCAATTCATGTTGATCATTGTGAAAATACAGTACACAGTTTTTTTTTCAATATAGTATGCATATATTATTGAGCGCTTGTATACAAAATACCTGCTATACAAAGTATTGACTTCATTGAATTTTACACTGATTTTTGTAATGAGTTGATGTGATTCTGCTTTATTTGCAATCACATCATGATGTCATCATACTTACTGTGTTTCAATCTATCAAAATTCCGTAAAGACGATTGATGAGTGGATATTGGAGATCCACTTTTCAATCTGTTTTGAGTTAAGAGGTGAGATGTGACGGTGCTAGACACATATCTAGCATGTATGTATGCTATAGCTTGTTACACAATGCAATATAATATTCACAATATATTAACATTTTTGGTCGACCTCATGTTGTCCAACAGTATTTTGCTCCACTTAAATATTGAATGTACGTTGTACAGCATTACTTACACTGTTAATGCAGATACTTTGTGGGTACAATATTGATTTTGAATATATACTGGCTCTATCACAGTTCATATCTGAATCTGATTCAATATTAATTTCTTTGATAGACAGTATGCCTACCCCCCCCCCCTCTCTCTTACTCTTTCTCCCCCCCCCCCCCCCCCCCCATTCTGTATCACTCTCTCTCTCTCTCTCTCTCTCTCTCTCTCTCTCTCTCTCTCTCCAAGCACTCTTGAATACTCTTGTTTTATAATTCAACGTCCAATCTTGTATTAATCTCAGGTTTACTGTGAATTTAACGATAAATACTGAGTTGACATTATCTATGGTTCAGCCTTTGCCAAACAAAATCTACTTATCTGTACATTTACATAATTACATACATACATGGTTGCTAGACTACAGATATTCTCAAAATAGCGAATCAATTTACACATGGAGATGATGCTGTCTGGATCACACTGGGTGACTTCTCATTCAGAAACCTAGCAGCAGATCACTCATGTTGAGCTGTTCATGTCAACTTCTCACCTGGCATCATGTTATCTCAGGAGACCCACTCAAAGATTTGAAGCAATAAATTACAAAGACCAAAGAAAGGGGAAAAAATGGCTCAAAAGTAAAAAAAAAAAATTACATTTCACAATTTCACAGCATTAATGTTACATATCGGTACCTTAAACCACAATAATAGAAAGCTATTTTTTGTAATGCCACTCTCTTGCACTTGTCAGATGTAATTGGTGTGCGTGCGCAGATCGGTCTTCGCATACTGCAAATGGTATTTTGAAATCAAATCACCCAATGTGGCCCATACAAAATAAAATGGGGAATGTTTGTCTTCCTAGATAGGAATGGCAGCGACATGAAATACAAGTCGAATGTATACATTAAGACACTATCTCAGTCTAATGAATAAAACATATCCATCCTGGGGAGTGGGGGTGTTTCACCAAGCTGTTCGTAAGCTACAAATGATTTTACATACGACTGGTGACCATTTCTTGTGCTTAATCAGATACCCCAATCTGTTCCTATTTTATCAAAGCCTAGTGGGAATTAATTTCCAACAATCCCAATAAAACTTGACAAATCATAAGCTTTGTTTTCAGATACATGTATTTGTTAACAAGATTTTTATTTATAAAGATCAGATTTGAACTTCAGCTGATGGGAATTGAAATCATTGAGAATCTGATTTAGCACAAGAAAGGGTCCCCAGTCGTGCATAAAGTCGTTCATAGCTTAGTGAAGCAACAGCTTGGTGAAACACCCCCCTGGCCTGGATCTCCTCATCTCATGTTGACGATGTCTGTCATGGGAAAGCTGGAAGAATTCACAATATATCTGTAGATTTAGCACAACACTGGCCTTCATGTGCATGATCAAAACATGTGGATTACAAGTTCAGATCAAAATTCAAATATTTGTTAGCCATAGTAATGAGAGAGAGAAAGAGGAAATGATAGCAAGAGAGAAAAAACACATGAGAGAGATATAGTACAGAAAGGAATGAACAAGAAGTGAAGGAATATAGCAACTTTTATCCATGATTTCACATGCATATGTACAATTTACTAACAATCACATCATACTTGATTGCATTTAAAAAGCAATACTGAAGTGCAATCATGAATTATATTTCCACTGATGAATACGACCAAAGCTCTATAACTACCTAATAAGTATATAAATGAGATATTCCATTACGGGCATTCGTTACACGCATTTAATTGTATACATTTTTTAAAATAATAACTTTTAAAGTCATTGCCAAAGAGTGGAAATTAACAACAGACACTGTGTTCCGCATTCAAACTTTCAACATGCCATCATTTCCATTGTGTATGCTGCAGTACGCATGCAACTACATGAAAATGTGAGTGAAACAGAAGACATCCAGCTGTAATCATGGATTTCACGATTCTTGCCAGTTATCGTCCTCACTCGCATCTCTTTAGGAGTTTCAAAGTTTCATCACCACACGGTATATTTTGTTTATTGCCTATCCATCACTTGCTGTCTGTCATGAGTGTCTATGTTATGTTTGTTCTTCAATGTACCTGGAGACCCTGGGGAGAAAATTGAGCTACCCTCAGGCTAGTAAAAAAAATAGATAAATAAATAAATACATTTTTGTTAACCAGTTATACCCAGAAATCACCTAACTGAAAAATCACCAATACTGATTTTTTGGTATTGATTTTTTGGATAAAAGAATGACATTAGGCATGATTGGATTAATTCCTATGCATTCTACATCATGCATAGTAGCTACTGTACATGTATTTACAAAGAATAAAACATATTATTTTCATGACTTCAAGACTTAAATGTATCTGCCTATTTTGTCACACAATTTGAATAGTTGATGTCTAAAATTCTTACGAGTTGATAATCAACTGGCAAGATGAAGAGAAAGGCTACAGAAACTTTTTGTCACGTATTGGATCATATTCTGCTATATATTTTGTGAAAACTACTACAGAATTTTGTAAATTATATACATTTCTAACACATGTCTGTGAGTTTTGCTTCCCGCAAACAAAACTTGCCATCCACATTTGAGTGAATTATTCTGCTCCTTGTAACGTGTCTATTTCCTGTGATTTCTCGGTACGGGATGAAGTGTTGGAGAATGCTTCGGGTCCCTTGGTTTTATGCTTGAAGACATGGTAGGTATAGTTCTGGTTCAGGCTGAAGGTCTTGCCACAGATCTCGCATGCAAAGGGCTTCTCCTTGGTGTGCAGACACTGGATGTGGGCTGTGAGGGCGCACCGCTCCGTGAAACCCTTCCCGCACTCCATGCAGACGTAAGGACGGATGCCCTTGTGACGCCGCTCATGCTTGTTCAACGCGCCCTTCTCTGGGAACCCCTTCTCGCAGAATGAGCAGAAGAACCGAAGCTTGCGCTTCTGGTGCATGCGGCGCTTGTGCTCGTAGACGGCCTTGCGCACACGGAATCCCTTCCCGCAGAGTTCACACTTGAATGGCTTCAGCCCCGTGTGCTCCCCGCTGTGGCTATTGAGGGCGCTCTGCGAGGCAAAGGTGCGTGGGCACTCCGGGCAGCGGTAGATGCGGTGCTGCTCATGACATCTGACGTGATCCATGTAGCGGTTCTCGTTGACGAAGACGCGAGAGCAGAGGTTGCAGGGAAACTCGCACCCTTCCTTCTCATGGACCTCCTTCTCATGTTCCGTTTTGGCCCTACGGCTGAAGTAACGTTTTGTGCAGTAGCGGCATTTAAACGGGCGTGGCTTCTGGTAATAATCCACCGGTTTACCTAGCATGTCTTTGGGTTCGTTGGCGGCAGCTGGTTGCTGTGCGTTCCCATGTAATAGCTTCCCCTCTTCCTGCATCTCCTTCAATGTTTCTTCCATAGATTTCTGAGATTCAACGAGCCGCTTCAGTTTCCGCCTTCTCCCACGGCCGACTCCCGTCCACACATACTCTTCCTCATCCTTTTCATCCTTCCTTTTTCTCCTCCCCCGACCGGTCCCTGTCCAAACGAAGTCCCCTTCGTCGTCCTCCTGCATCTTCCTTAGCCTCCTGCCCCGACCGACTCCCATCCACCCGCATGCTTCGTGGTCGTAGTCCTCGTCGTCCTCCTCATCGGTCAGCTCGCTGCCATGCATGCTCTCATGCAACACACACTCCCTTTTCATGGTAAACCTCATGCTACAGTAGCGACACCTGTACTCACGCCGGGCAGGGAAGCCATGCGCATCTCGATCATGCCGGCAGAGATTCGGCTTGGACTTGTACGACTTCCCGCACTTCTTACACTGATAGGGCCGCGTGCCGTGCATCGCCAGATGTTTATTCAAGGTGTATGCGTTGAGCTGCCGGTCACCACAGATCGGGCATGCATGCTCCTCGCTAAACTCATGGAACATCGCATGAGCCTGTAGCCGCCCTTCTGACTTAAACTCCTTTCCGCAAGTCTTGCACATGAAGCCAACCTTCCGTGGGTACGTTCGCTTCACCACTTTCACGGCCGATCCCTGTTCCGTCTCATCTTCTGGCACTGTTTCTGCGGCGTCCTCTCCCTCTGGTAATGCCGTGCCGCCGGTGTCTGGCCGCGTCTTGGTCCGCTTCTTCCAGGTAACCACCGGCAGCATCTCGTTGACCCTGCTGGGGTCGTGCTCAGCCTTCATGTGGCGCAGCATCAGCTTAGAGGACAATGCCTCGTGGTCACACAAACGGCACCGGAACTGCTTCTCATCTGAGAGGAACAAGAGGAACAAGAACACAGGAGAACATAATGCATTTAAGCTGAAATAATGATGAGTCGCTATTCTGAGACAAACAATATGGATAGAAACAGATTACAAAATCAACAGGCAAACGCGCAGAACGAATGATAAGACCTTCATCAACACACAGAAATGAAATAAGAAGAATGAGTGTTAAGTCTATCTGCCCAAACCTCGTTAGAATTGCAGCAGAATATAAAGACACTGAACAGACTACTACTCTGCAGCCTAGAATCTCAACTAGGATTTACCTTCATCATATTCCAGCTCCTCCAGAGATGACACAAAGCCAACCCTCTTTGCATACTCCTCACTGTAGGCAACCCTGAGCTCACTTCCTGGTTCAATGACCTTTGTGGTCCTGAAGTAGACCTCGCCATAGTACTGGAAAGCCTCCAGATTCTGCTCCTCTGGACTGCGGGCGCTGCGGATGTGGGACAGCCAGGACAGCTGGTCCTTCTTCTGACCATCAATGTAGAAGAAGACTTTCCCAGTTAGGCAAAGCTGATGATTGGTAGAGGAAAAGAAAATAGTAACTACAGCAATTCAATATACCTCTGCACATTTGGAAACATACATTGGCCTCTAACCTGTGGTGTTTTTTTCGATGAATTACCAGCAAAGGATTTTCAGTAATTGTGATTACCATATATTTTGACTTTTGGGGGGGAATATTACATCGACCTTTGACCTTAAATGTCAAGGGCAATTCCACAGGTTTGGTTAAAGTCGTGTAACATGAGTAACCAATGCTTCTTTATTTCATATTCTGTTATAGTTTTGCAGAAATTATGTAAATAATTATTTATGAAGCAAACAGTCAACCTTTCCATGACATGCAATCATATCCTAAGCACAGAAACTTCTTTTTCAATCAAATAAAGAAGCTTTTGATTACTCATGTTACACGACTTTAGCCAAACCTGTGGAATTGCCCTCAACAGGAATTTTGACAAGGTAAACTATCTGTCATATATTTGGCTGAAATTTGCCCGCTGGGATTCTCGTAATTTGGGGGGAGGGTGGGGGGGGGGGGGGGGGGGGGGGGGGGTTGTTGATTGGCTTGGTGTGTTGTATAAATGACTCTTTGGGACAGGAAAGGCTGATTTGTACCTCACACTCTTGACAGTACTGAAATGCTCAGAGATCCAAATTAAGTGTGTGGAACAGTATTCCTGCAGCTTTTTTTCAAACAGAGAAAAACTAAGATAATCAAGAAAGAGCAAGGAAGAAATAGAGGAGCAGATGGGGGAAAAGAATGAGAGAAACTGAGAAGATGAAGAACAGAGCAAAACCAGACACCGTCACAAATCATCCCATTCAGGTGAGACTAATTCTGCGTTTCCATGTACCTCCCAAGTCGTTTCTTTGGTCGCTCCGAGCTCCTCGTTCATTAGGGTGCCGCTGTAGGGGCCAAACTCCGCCCCTTTCTCCACCTCCTCCCGGGCCATCACACCCATTACACCCTCCACGTTCTCCTTTCTGCCAGGAGCGGTCCGGTACCTCAGGTAGTCAGGCAGATCAAAGATGGAATTAGAGGCATTCGCACTGGCGTTTTTAGACTTCTGAAGGTTGAGGGCTGAGAGGAGATGTTGGCGCTCCGTGAGGACAGGCCTAGGAGTGGAGGTCTGCTTGGTTTTGGCGCTGGCTCCTGATTGGCTGGCTGGTCGAGATGGTTTGGCGGGTGGCGCGCTGGTGCTTGGGGTGGTTGTTGGGGTTTCCTGTTGATTATGTGGTTCATTGCTCACGGATTCAACGTGGCTGGTCACTGTATATACACATAAACAAGACACAATACAGTGAATCCTGTAGAGAAGGATCACTCGAGGGAGATAAGAAATGCGGCTTTCATGACCAGGGCCCTGTTGCATAAAACTTACCATTGATGGTAACTTTGCTATCAATGGCAACTTCTATAGAAACCTTGTATTTGATTGGCTGTCGAGCGATGTTACCACGGCAGTTGCCATTGATGGCAGAGTTACAATTAATGGAAAGTTTTATGCAACAGGGCCCAGGTTGTGTTGATGTACAGTTTCTAATGGAAAATGCCATTCTAGAAAAATCAAATGCAGTCTGTATAGACAGGTAGTCTTTCTAAGCAGGGAGTCGCTGAAGCAGGTTTCACTATATAAAGTTCATTGCAAGCTGGTGCTCATAGGTTAACAAGAGACCTTTTCAGAGCGCAATGACTCTCTGTACACGCCTAACCCCCCATCCACTGATTTATGGTATGTTGTATTGTGCATTGCAAATTAATGCATTGCACTAACTTTTCCATTCTGGACTGTGCCTGACATCAAACGACTGTCGAAATTAGAATTTGACAAAGGTTCAAGGTTTGAGCCTGGGCCTATCTAGTGGAAGCTTAAATGCAAAGGACAGTCCCAGACGAAAATAATCAGATCAGGGGCACGTATTAAATAGAGCTACAATTGATTGTATGATCGATAGATCAATCATACGACTGATATCAACCATAAATCCATATCACAGAATGTACGATCGATGTCCATTGTAAATTGATATTGATAGCTTGTGTGGATCTATTGTAACTATAAGATTGATTGCAAAGTCATGCATAGGCTTGGACTTGCAATAGATAGCAGTGATGATTTGTGATATGGCGAGTTGCAATTATAGATAAATGTAGCAGTCAACTCTTTGTGATGTGGGGCCCTAGCTGATGGATACATGTCTGTAGAAACACACACACCGTCTATCTTACCCTGTGTTTGTGACGTGGTGTTGAGATGACCGACTGAGCTTGTTCTGGGCGGGGTGAAGGTTGCCCGCTGTAGCGTCTCTAGCTGGGGTTCTCTGGGTAGAAAGCTAGGCACAACAGGGTTGGTAGAGGGGTGCACCTCAGCACTGGTCACAAACGGCCTCGAATCTGAAAAAAAAAATCATAATATTCAACATTCAAATAGGACTTTATACAATGTTTCTCAGTGCTTCAGAGAAAAAAAGAGAGAGATACAAAACATAGCAGAAAGGTACGATAATAATCGCCCAAAGAAACTCGTCTCGAGATACTCAGATACAAAGCAGTGCAACTCCTGCATAATCTGCTGTTAGCAATAGACGACAGGCTATGAATGAACTTACAATACCATATAGGACGCAATTATTCAGCCACTCCTTTTTGGTAGCTGTGGTTCCATGGCAAATTTGGACATCCTTACTGGACCAGCTAGGGTTCACCAAGTCTGAAAATTTAACCGTGAGCAACGGGTTAAAGGGCATATACTGTACTTGGAAGACAAAAAAGCCGTCAAAATGTGATCGTGAGCAATCTTCTTGCCAATGGTCTTAAATTCATGTATTGTCCATTTTAGAGACTCACTGAAAGTTATTTACCCTCATTTGATCCACATTTGGAGTAATTAGTGATTAAATCACAAATCCTCGAAATGTTCGGCCCGAACAATTTGAGGATTTGTGATTTAATCACTCATTTCTCCAAATGTGGAAAATTTTAGGGCCAATAACTTTCAGCATGTTTCTAAAATGGACAATACATGAATTTAAGACCATTAGCAAGAAGATTGCTCACAATCACCTTTTGAAGGCCTTTTTGTCTTCCCAGTACAGTTTATGCCCTTTAAACAAACTCTGGGCTTGTTTGCATCTATGCAGCACATAGCACCCTCCTACATGTTTCATAAAAAAAGCAAGATGACATTGGTCTAGAGAATCACCTGCTGGGCTGGGTCTGAGCAGGGTGAGGTTTGGGTGTGGAGACATGTAGTCTCTAGGCCTGCCATCCTGAGCCGCAGCCTCCGCATGCTCGATGGAAAACCTCTCCAGCGAACCGGAAGCGGCCGACGGATGCGGAGCATTGAAGAGGAGATGGTGCGGATATTGGGACAAGAGATGCTGCTGCTGCTGCTGCTGTTGTTGTTGTTGTTGGGGGTGGAGTGGTACGGGCATATGATGCCTGGCGTCCTGCGTGTGATCCTGCCCGCTGTCGGTGCCAGCGCCGCCGTAGAAGCCCGGCTGTCGGCAGCTGTCACCGTACGATGGATCCATGGTGCAGATTAAGTTTCAGCTACTAGATCACATCTGAATGGGGAAAAAATGAGCTAGGATAAGGATAAAAGGAAAAAGGGCAATATCAATTCTTCTAATTTTGTACAAAGTCTTGCGTTATTTAAAAAAATATGCAAAACATATAGGCTAATCAATAGTGATGAGTATGAACATCAGCATCTGAGCCAGGATAATTGTTTATGATGAACAATCATTATCGTAAATCATGTCTTTTATTTGGATCAACATGAATAAACTAACATTCAAGATTCCAGTAAAAATGTTTTAATGTAACAAGACTAGTATAAGTTACTGTGACTGCATGAGTCTAAAAAAAAAACTCTACTAAATCTAATCATTCATGCTCAGTCGTTGTTTATACTGAAGTTGATGTGCATATTGCGTTGAAACACGAGGTTTGCAAACTTTGTGCACGTGCACACAAGCCACACGTGTCATTTGCAGTCGCGTGTTTTCTTCGAAGGCACGAGGCCGTCCTTTTTGGCTTTAGCTTTTAGTCATCAATTTCTGATGCATGTTTGGATTTACCATGAAAACTTCTGGCAAACGAAGACGTAAAGGAAGTGGAAATAAGAGAGGGATCAATTTTTTTCGTCTTTCTAACCTAGTTAAAGACGAGGAATCTGCAATACGTTTTGCTCAAGACGCGGGTTTGATAGCGAGATCTGTCAAGTGTCCAAACTGCAAACGAGTCATAGATAAGATATACGCGGTATGTATTATAAGTTAATGTCGGAGACGACTTGAATTTTGTGAGCCGAATATGTTAGTTGTTAAAAATACAAAATCTAAAAATGGTGTTTCTTATTTTCCATTACAGATTCAACGCTCAGGAAGGGGGAAAAACGAGCACAGATTCCAGTGCAACAGGAAGCTGTGCAAGAGCTCCAAGAAGAAGAATCAGGTGTCAATCCGAAAAAAAACTTGGTTTGACCACAGCAGCATCAGTTTTCGCTGATCTCTTCTGCTGATTTATTGCTTTATCCAGAAAGTGAGCTACCAACAAGCAATACACGAGACATCCATTTCATCAGCGGATAGTAACGCTGGTACTGGATCTGCAGACAGCGAAAGCGAGACTGACTCTGGCTCAGCTGGTGCTTCGCCTTCGTCTTCTAGTTCTACTGCTTCAACTTCTACCGCCTCCGTTCCTTCGACTTCTACCGCCTCCGTTCCTTCGACTTCTACCGCCTCCATTCCTTCAACTTCTACCGCCTCTGCTCCTTCGACTTCTACCGGGTCTGCTCCTTCGACTTCTACCACCTCTGCTCCTTCGACTTCTACCGCCTCTGGCCCTTCAACTTCTACCTCAAGTTCTTCCAGCAAGCAAGTAATCACCACTTCAAAAGAAACAGTCAGTGATTACTTCAGTTACTGCAGAGAAGTTTGCCAGTGGGCTGTCTTGAACAAATTACATTGCGACCAGGCAATTGGAGGCCCTGGTAAAACAGTGGAGATTGACGAATCAAAGTTTGGCAAGCGCAAATATCACAGCGGCCGAGTGGTAGAAGGCCAGTGGGTCTTTGGTGGGATTTGCAGAGAGACCAGAGAAGTTTTCCTCGTTAAACTTCCCGACAACAAGAGGGACAGGGCTATATACTGGAACCACTCATCAAGAAGCATATTAAAGCTGGGACCACGATAATTTCCGATTGTTGGAAAGCCTATGACCAGCTCGGGAGTGCCGGCTTTACTCACCTTAGCGTGAATCATTCTCTCCACTTTGTGGATCCTGTTACCGAGGAACACACAAATCACATCGAAAATCTTTGGTGGCAGATTAAGAGGCAACTGAGTTCAACTCATACGCGTAAAGACAAGTGAAACCTTCATCTGACCGAGTATATGTGGAGACAGATCGAGTCATCGCGGTGAAGATCTAGTGCTTCCTGGCTGATGCTGCAGAGTTGTACAAACCTTCATGAGAAAGAGTGAGTATAACCCATTTATCATAAATTATGGGATTATTCTTTCCGAAATGGGTGCAGGATTAATCAAAATATGTTTTTGTTTTGTTCTGAGCTGCATCTCGTTCGAAACATTGAGTGCAATATTACAATAACACATTGATCAAACAGTGCCTGGATGTGAAGCTTGACTGCACAGACCCTGCCCATACATGTAATGCATTGTGGCTGGTCTGCACTGCAAACACACGTACCGCGACTAACGTGTTATGACTATGCCCGTGAAGACACGTAGCGCTCCGCTAGTGTAAATCACTGCACTGCCAATGGACGTCACACCGCTCAGACTTCACGCAATACATTATCAGACAAAGACACTTTAAAATCATATAAAATGCTTACCAAGGCAAGAGACACATACAAAATGGCAGGAACATACACAGTTGGATTCCTGCGGGATCAGAATTAGCTGGTTGGCAGAGGTTAAGGTTTTTTGGGGGGTGTAAAAAGTCGATAATATAGTCTCGTAAGTTATGCTCCCGTGACAATATTTCTGTAGAATTAGCAGGTAGGTAAATGGGGCTTCTACTCAACTCGGCCAGCACCTTGATTTACCTACGAACAAGTTGCTGCATACCTACGTCAGCTTAAATTATTTCGCCCTGAACATCAATATAATTTTTATCACAGGGATTCTCCTCCTTCTCATCCTCATCATTGTCATCACGTATCTTCTAACCTTCTTCGTCATAAAAGAAAGCTGAAAACCCCCCACATAATTGAACATTACAGATAATCTCATTAAACCTTTTTAATTCCTGTAACATCATAAAATTGATACAAACCGATATAAATCAATCAATCCTGAGCTCCTGCATGCGTTCCTATATTATAACATTCACACAATACATCAGAATAATGCAGTGCTCATCTTATATATATATATTTTTTTTTTTTGTAGAATAAAACATCGTGTGCTTCATAACTTTAATATATTTATATTACCAGAACAGTCATACCCAAAATATGCCAGGTTCATTAAGGAAAGCCAATGTGTGGGTATTTCCATTGATATGATTTAGATTATTATTATTAGATCTTAGATTACCATTACTTATAATCTGATATGAAGGTCTGGAGGTGCAACTATGTTCATCAACCCGAGATGGCATAGGCTGAAGCCTCGAATTAGTAGTAATTAGTAGTAGCCTCGAATTAGTAGTAATAGTCTAATCTGATACTTTTATTCTTATAATTCCTTCTTATTATTAATGATATTCTTATTGGATTCTTTCATGAAAATGTGTGGCCCTTAAAAGCTTTCTTCGATCCCTTCTTTGCAACTTATTGTCCGGTTGGAGCCATGGTGGACGAGAATGACGTTGGGTAACGCGTGAGATAAAGATGTTTTAGTCAGCAACGATTACGGAGCTATTATATCGACAACCACCCTGCCCCTCCCCCCTCACACCCACCCACACCCATAATAAATTACAATTACAATGATTACGCTCATTGCCATATTAAATATGCCCATCGTCATCTGCGTGCTGTGGGCACAGGTCTTCAACATATCAGAGGTCTCTAATATTATCCATTTCATCAGCATTGTCACCATCGCATCACAATTGATTTATTTGTGTTACTTTTAGTCATCAGATTGCTTTTGCACAATGATAAATGACGTCGTGATCTTTTTCGATTCCGTTTATCTTACATTGCGAGACAAACGATTATCACTAGCCAATTATCCGCAATGAGTAACATATTCAGCATTATGATGAATATAGCATTTCAAAGTGTATTCAAAAGAGAGGGAGAAAATGAGAAAGAGAAGGAGCTAGAGAAAAGTAAAGAAGGGGGGGGATAGGGGAGAGAAATGAACACAAGAAGGGGTATCGATGGAGGGAGAGAGAGAGAGAGAGAGAGAGAGAGAGAGAGAGAGAGAGACGAAAGGGGCGGGGAGGGGGAGGGAGGGAGAGAAAGATAGAGATTAGAGAATAGAAAGAGATCGAGGGGAGATCGAGGGCCGAGAAAGGGAGATCAGAGAGAGAGAGGGAGAGAGAGAGAAAGAGAGAGAGAGAGAGAGAGAGAGAGAGAGAGAGAGAGAGAGAGAGAGAGAGACGAGAGGGGCGGGGAGGGGGAGGGAGGGAGAGAAAAATAGAGATTAGAGAATAGAAAGAGATCGAGGGCCGAGAAAGGGAGATCAGAGAGAGAGAGGGAGAGAGAGAAAGAGAGAGAGAGAGAGAGAGAGAGAGAGAGAGAGAGAGAGAGTGGGGGTGGGGGGAGGGGGCAGGTAAAAGAAAATGGACAGAGGAAGAGGTTAATGATAAAAGGAAGAACAAGAAAAAAAGGAGGAAGGAGACACAGCGAGAGCGAGAGAGAGAGAGGGGAGGGGCGAAAGCAAGAATGAGAAAAAAAATTGCCTTTGTACTCTTATCAGTTTAACGTGTACTTTAATAACCATCTGTGTTCCAGATGCTCTGTGCAGTAGGCTATTGGAGGACATTTCATGAAAATTGTCAGCACTGACAAGTTGTCTTTCTCCGACAGTTACCATAGTAACAGTCAGAGGCTAGTGCCTCTGAACCAATCAAAACCGAGGATTTCACTGAAATTGTTGGCACCGACTATTTAGTCAGTGCTGACAACTTTCATGAAATGCCCCCCTGGTGAAACAAAAACACCAATGGCAAATAAAGTTATATTTTATCAATGCCACAATATTTTCTACATCTAGTTGAAATTAACTACATGTATTATATACTCTCTATCTCTCCTTAACTTTATTTCTTATGTAAATTTATTTGTCCTTTTTTTAATTTGTACCTCCGTTTCTCTCTGAATTTTTGTCTCTCTTAAACCAGAGAGGTGTTATAAATGGAGTCAGCACGAAGTGTAATTTATTCCTACAGCAGTCGCGTGCATTGATATCACAATGGAATATTTGACGCGTTTGGCTCTTTGATCGAGGGAGATCCGCCGCCAAACAAGCATGACAAAATGTAGGATGCATTTTGAGGAATATATATTCTGTATGCGCAGAAGATTTCAGAACCACTTCATGAACTGAAGTGCATGTGCAGTAGTATTACATCTTATAAAGATACGATTCTGTGAATTTCAGATTATATTGTTGCTTCGTTTTTGTGATAAAAGGAGAATACTGTAGAAAACATGCCAGAGAAATGCCTCCATATCGCACATTTCCGAATCATATTTCCTTAAAAATATCTTGTAAATTGTTTATTGAGTGTTTAATCTTTCATGGAAACAATCTCAATTTCGTGTGCGGAGGTGTCCGGAAAAGTTACGGACCAAATTCTTTCTACAAGTTTTTTCAAAATTCCCCTTCGCTCACCCCAAAACTAATTCACAGTGTGTGTAAATAGATCAGCTACGAGCTCCCAGCGAAGGCTGAACGGTTGACATGCTTCTCAAAACAGATTGTCTTTTATTATTCAGAGGAAGGCACTACCTAATTAGAAATACAGCTAATTGTTTAAAACACCTGAATGTCTTGAATTGTTATGAGGCGGCGGACCTCATAGATCAAAGGAAGTCTATCCGAGCGCAGTCCATCCATGATAGGTCCATGCTTAAACTAAGCTATACTCCCCTCTTGCTCCACAGTAGTATCCACACCCACTTATAAACACATCACACACACACACACACACACACACACACACACACACACACACACACACACACACACATCACAATACATACACACACGCGCGCGCACACACACACACACACACACACACAGTCATACAAATACACATCCGCATGCACAGACACATACACAGATTCACATAATTCATCAATCTTGAGTCTCAAAATCTTATTTTGAAGGCATTAGACATGTTCATAGACTTTTCACTTTGTTCAAATGTTACACAGAAAGAAGACATATGGATCAATTACAGATTTTTGTTATTTATCATTATTTATGAGACATTAATACTTTCATAGCTCAACAGACCTGTCCGTATTGTCTTTCATCCAGGCAAGATATGTCATAGAGATGCACCATTCAACTTGTGTCTAACACTTTGAGACTTTGACACATAACCACAATATTATTTTTCTTGAGACATGACTCAAGTACATGTACTAAGTTGATATCAACTACCAGTAGCTAAGAGCATGTAAAAATGGAAGCTGATATATGTACACACAATTCATATGACAACTATGGAATCTGTAATGCTAAATTTTGGAATCACTTAAATGTATGTTCATACCAGGAAGAAAAGATATTAGAAATTTGGTCTACCCCTATTTCATCATTGTATTATTTTGTCAACAACAAAAACCTTGAAACTTCCGTTTTTGATTTAGTAGACTACATCAAAACCCTCTTCCACAATCCTGGCTCCAAGATAACGACCTAACCTCAAGTCTGGCCCGTTCCAATAGATATCTGCGTTTGCTTGTAAATCTAATGGGATTTGGACCAAATCCGAGTCACAAAAATGGCCATTTTACCCAAAGAAACACACATTAAGGCCCAGGGCAATTCACATTGGATTCGCAAGCGTAGCTAGCACTTCTCCACAAATTCTATCTGGCAATTAGCCATTTTTGTAATGTATGCACAACTTTCCCCCTAAGTAACCCATTATTCCATTCACCTGCATCTTGAAGTGCAGTTTCAATGGGTGGAAGAAGTTGTTACTAGCCTGACAAGCTTTGGGGTTATCATTAGAAACATATATTTTGAAAGATGTGAAAAAGAAACTAACATGCATATAACTAGCCTTATAAGCCTACCATAGGCACTAAGGCCGTGAGGTGCATGGACACAGTCCAGTCTGTTAACAACTATGTCTGGTAACACAGACTACGCCCTGATCCCATCCACCTCCTCAGGAGCAAGAGGAGCCAAGATAGAATTAGGGCGTAGTCTGTTTTACCAGACATAGTTGTTAACAGACTGGACTGTGTCCATGCACCTCACAGCCTAGTACCTAGGCTAGCACATAACCAAATGGTCTATTTCAGCTTCCTAGACTTGACATGTCCCCCTCTTTCATGAGCAGAAAGGTATTTAATGAGGTATCATGCCAAACTTCTTCAAAGCTGTCATTGTGAGTGCAGTGACAATAGGGAGTTCAGGGGGGTGTTCCACCAAGCTGTTCGTAAGTTCCGAACAACTTTATGAACGACTAGTGATCCCTTCTTGTGCTAAATGCGACCACACTTTGTTCATTGAGAATCTGATTTAGCACAAGAAGGGATCACCAGTTGTTTGTAAGTTACGAACAGCTTGGTGAAACACCCCCCAGGTAGCTTCTGTAAAGACTCTGATACATATCATGCAATGTTCACCACACTATATTTCATAATTGTGTTACTTTTATAACAAAAACATCCTTTCATAATCAATTTCATATTCATAATCTGCATTAATTGTCCATATGTATCATTTTATGTCCTAACTACCACATTTTTCCTTCAAATCAATCATATCAAACGATGGCATGGAGGCATGGGGATATAAATTCTGTATTTGCCAGGGCTGCTTCTCCAGCTTTAAATCTCCAGATGAACAAACAAACTACATCAATTATGATGATACAACAAACCAAATTCCCAGCTCGACACAAACTTCTACATTCTTCACAGTCATCTACTCTTCAATACAAGTACCCAATCCTTGCTTCCATTTCCTACACAAATTACATTCATTGAGATTTCTAGCTAGCGACTGTACCTTTGTGTCCTACCGATGCAATCTACATGATTTTTGATGACATAATTTTATACAATATCTACATTCGTAAAGACAGTGATAAGCCAGCTCATAACTGGTAAATTTGCACTGGAGAAAGCAATTGGCATACCGGTAATTGAAAATCATGGAATGAAAGTTGTACATAAGAGGCCAGTTGCCATGACAATGTGACTTATACACACACATGTGATAATTCAAATGGACATAACAAATGATAATATTTCATTGATTGATAGAACACCAAAGACCAAGGATTGGATTTATGACTCTAAATTAATTGATTATAAATACACCCTCGTAGGTGAGAAGAGGGCTCTGCTGAACTACAAGAAAAACTATGTTTCAACACATGACATGTGTAATGCTGGTTCAGCGCAAAGTTGTGACATAGCTTTAATATGAGTTCCATGGAGGGTCAGCCTATGGTCACTGTGCCTCCATCTCTGGTGCTTGTTCTTGTTGTTGGTCAGTGGATGCAATGACCCCTTGAGGGAGCTCTTCACCCTGCGCTTTATGCTTGAACATGTGGTAGGTGTAATGCTGATTCAGTGCAAACTTCTTGCCGCAGACCTCGCACTCAAACCGCTTCTCATCGGAATGCTTGCTCTGCATATGGACCTGCAGGACGTGCTTGACCCCGAACCCCTTCCCACAGACCAGGCAGACGAACGGCCGGATGCCCTTATGGCGGCGCTCATGCTTGATAAGGTCGCCCTTGTCGGCGAACCCTTTGTTGCAGGTGCCGCAGAAAAACCGCAGCTCCCTCGGCTGGTGGATGCGCCGTTGGTGAGCGCAGACCAGCTTGCGGATGCGAAACCCTTTCCCGCAGATCTCACACTTGAATGGCTTCAGTCCCGTGTGTTCGTCCTGGTGGTTGGTGAGGGCGCGTTCTGAGGAGAAGGCGCGGGGGCAGAGGGTGCAGCGGTAATGGCGGTTCTGCTCATGGCTCTGGTAGTGGTGCAGGAAGCTCCACTCCTTCATGAAGACTCGGGGGCAAAGGTCACACTTCAAGTTCCCCTTCCCCTCATGAGACTCCTTCTCATGCCTGGCCACGTGTGACTGTGACCGGTATCGCTTGCTGCAGTACCGGCACTTGTATGGCCGCGGCTTCTGAAAGTACGTCACAGGGAGTCCAAGCATATCGGTGGGTTTCTCCAGCTCATAGTGACTCCTCGGGTGAATCTTTCGCGGCCTTCCACGTCCTCGAGGCTTCACGCCTTCTTGGTCGATTTTTGGCCGTATCTTCCGCGGCCTCCCAGGTCCACGCTTCACTGGTTGAGCCGTTTCTTGATCGCCTACAGCAGGGGGTTCCGTGTCTGTCCCCTGAGCTAAGCAATACCTCTTCTTCTTCCATACAACGTCTGAGGCAGGGTTCGCGTCTGCCTGATCATCAGGCCCGTGTGTTTCCTCATGCTTCACACACTCCTTCTTCTTCAAGAACTCAACACCGCATATCCTGCAGGCGTGGTATATCGTAGACGTCACACCATGTCCTTCGCGTTCGTGGCGTTCCAACGCATTTTTAGTCTTGTAAGTTTTCCCGCACTTACAGCACTTGTGCGACCGTGAATCGTGCTGCGCCATGTGCCTGGATAGAGCCTTGGCATTTCGCTGCTTCTCCCCGCAAACGAGGCACATGTAATCCTCGCTGACCTCATGGAACATGGCGTGAGCCTCGAGTCTTCCTTCAGTCGGGAACTTCTTCCCGCAGACGGTGCATATAAAGTGGCCTGATGTCACTCCCCTCACCCGCACCTTGCACGGCCGGTCCGATGCGGCCTTCTCCTGCTTTAACGGGACTACTTCCTCCTCTTCTTTCTCAGTGTCTCTGTATTTCCAAGAAATCACAGGCTGGGGGTCGGTGGTGGTGTTTCTTTGGTGATCGAACTTGATGTGCCGCAGTATACGCTTTGCAGAGGGGAACTGCCGATCGCATGAAGCACATTGAAACACATCCTTTTCTGCAGAGAGAAAAAATGATCACAAATATCTGTGACAAACGTACTTGTAAGCAAGTATCATATGGACCCAATGGTGAAAAGGGTCTTAAGAGCTAAAAGAGAAATTAATTTATCTTTAAACTTTTTGCGGAATTAGGTTTTACACAGTTCATTGATTTCGAATAGAACAGAGAGCAAAGTTATTCTCTTCTCATGGATTCTGGACAAACAGACAAACTAACAAATCAAGAACATAATGGCTCTGGCTTCCACATACTTCTTTCACACATGTCAGGTCCATGGCAGCATACCACTTACAGAGCTGTCAACCTTTGAAAGTCAAAATTAGTATTCTGCACCTCCAAAATTTGTATTTTTCCTTCAAAATTCGTATTTTTAAAAGAGGCCAGTCATTTTTTTGTGGTTCTGCAAAAGGCGCTCAGGTACGTGTATAATAATACATTAGTTTATTTTGCAAGCAATGTCGCAAGTGCGATCGAAAGCCTGCATGGGTGCGTTGCAATATACCTTGTGTATTAATATAAGCTAGCTACAACACAACTTTTGTCCTTTTCTTTTTATTATTTCATTTTGCTGTGATTTCATTTTATCATCCTTTTCTTCTTATTATTTCATTTTGCTGTGAATTCGTACTCTTTGGATGTGCTTTTGTACTTCCGTACTCTCTTTCGATTTTCGTAACAAATACAAATTTTTCGTAACGGTTGGCAGCTCTGCACTTACCTTTGAGATAGTTGAGGTCTTTAAGAGGGATCTTGAACCCCACAGACTTGGCATACTCCTTGCTGTAGAAGGCCCTGAGCTCACTGCCGGGGTCAATGACCCTGGTGGTCCTGAAATAGATCTGGCCGTAGTACTGGCACACCTCCAGGTTCTGCTCCTCCTCGCTGCGGGCGCACTGCACGTATGACAGCCACATCAGCTGGTCCTTCTTCTTGCCGTCCACATAGAAGAACACCTTGCCTCCCGTACAGATCTGATAGGGAGACACAGAGAGCATGTATAAATGAAACACTCGTCGACATTGGGAAGATGACATGATCTCTATGAAATTGTCACTTAGTAGAAGAACAAGATTATCACACCAAAAATTGGATTCTTCATTTCAGCAGAAAATTGTAGGGAAAGACTTCAGTTATGATTATGGTTTGAATACAATCTTGTATGAAACATCAAATGTTTGATTTGAAAATACCCTGGTAAATGTTGTTACGGTCCCCGAGTTCCCTTTATTCACATGTTTATAGTAAGCCCATATTCTCCTAAACACCCCCTCTTTCTTAGATAACCTCAAGCCCAAATCAACATTTACATTGACCAAGTTCTTGGACATTTAATGGTGACGTCATTATCGACCTATACTTTCTGCATAAATCTGTAACAATATGGTGCCTCCTTTTGAATTTCGATGTGCACTGTATAGAACTAGACCGTCCCTGGATCAAACTCACCTCCCATGTTGATTCCTTGGTAGAGCCGATCTCCTCATCCATGAGTGTGCCGTCATACGGCCCAAACTCCACCCCGTCCTCCACCTTCCTCTGGGCAACCACGCCCTGTATAGCGCCCTCTTTCCTCTCGTCCCCGGGGCCGAACCTGAATGCCAGGACGTCAGGCAGCTTGGTGCTGGCCTGCAGGGTCACGCCGTCTCTAGCAGGCTGCCTCGGCTGCAGCATCAGACGCTGCAGGAACTGGGCTGTGAGGGCGGGCTTCGATACCTGCACCAAGAGAAACAGGAAACATGTATTTACAGAGGCTGCTTTACCAGTCAGATGTCATGAAATCCACACTGGGAAACATGTTTTGCATTCAACCCTACATGTAAGTGGACGCTATGGTCCCTAAGAGACAGGCTGTTTCAAACAAAAACAAGGGTGCTCTATCACTTTTCCTGAAAAGGTCCATGAAGCTCTGACAGAGGCTTCATACACATTATCATTAGAATTATACTGCTGATCTACAGCTTTTATTAAGGGGACAAACTATGGATTGAGGTGGAGAAGGGTATGTGCGTGGTACCTGGTTTGATGGTTTAGGTGGTGTTACATGATTTTTCTCCACATCCTTCTGATGCGATGGCTGCTGGTGCACTCTACCAGCACTCCGGCTCTCAGCTGCAGAATGCGTCCGACCAATCAGGTCCAAGGATTCAATCGGACTCCCGCTGACCACCTCCCTCGCACCGTCCGGCCGTGCAGAATGCTGACCGGCGGTTTCCCTGACCCCATCCTGAGCGCTGTGTGTGGAGTTGTTGGTGAGTTGGTCGGTGGACGGCGGGAGGTAGGGTGGGCGGGGCGTGGCTTGGAGCCTAGATGGTTGTTGTGGGTGTGGTTGCTGGTGTGGTGGTGGTTGTTGTTGGGGGTCGGTGAAGTGCTGAGGCTGGTGGTTGGTTGTTTGGTGGACAAGGCTCGGGTTAGGTAAAACCGCACCTGATCCTGCAGAAGAAACGATTTGTAATCAATCTACCCGTAAGTGTCACATCCTGTGACGTAGAGTCATAGACGATCATAGATAGAGTTCCACAACTGTGGACATCACTTATCAGATCACAGGGTTTATCAATTGATATAATCAATGACCAATGCCTTGAGCTAAAATTATTTGTCTTTCCATTTCGTAACCCTTTTTTTCAAAAGCAGACTGATAATTGTAGAACTGCTCTGAATATGTTCCCTTGAAATTAAATTATAATAACAATGGAATTCAGGGCTATAGACATAGTTGCACCACTACTTATTTAAGGAGCGTAAATAGTATTATAATAAAATGAGCACATTGTCAATTTAAAGCTATAGTAATGATTTGGTGTTAATCTCGAATTCAACAAAAGTCATACTCTGCATACGTAAATATATCACATATCAACAAATCAGTCCAATAAAATTTGATCCATCTTTTCTAAATTAGTCATATTTGATAAAGGAAAGTAGATCAAAATAAAATATGATTTAGAAATGAGCAGAATTTTCATCTTTTCTAAATCAGTCATATTTGATAAAGGAAAGTAGATCAAAATAAAATATGATTTAGAAATGAGCAGAATTTTAGGAGTGAGTAAATATACCTGGATACAAAGATCGCAGCATAGTGGGCGTGGCATGTCCACTCCCATAATCCTCTCTGCTGCGGAGTTGCTCAGACTGCTCCAGCATGAAGGCAGCAGTCTGTTGCAGGGGTGAGAGGAGTGGTGCGTGGTAGGGGAGCTGGTGGGCATAGTGTGGTAGCTGTTGTTGCTGCTGTTGTTGCGGGTGTTGCCTGGTCTCCGACGAGTCCCTCTCTGTGGCGGGGTAGAAACCCTCCCTACAGCTGTCTCTGTAGCTTGGATCCATCGCTGGACATTTATGTTGATTCAAAATGCCCTGTGCATGCAGTCAGTCATGATGACATGACTCATTCATTGTCACTGTCAGTGCAAATGAGAAGAAAATGATCAAAAGTAGTTTTGGACTAATTTACCATGTTTACTCACTTGGTCTTGAACTTTAATTAAAAGAAATATATGAGCAACGTAATTTCTCTTCTCAAGCTCCATTAGTTTTACAAATGGAAGGAGAAATAAAAGCACGAATAGTCAACTAGGCCAGGAAATCCCGTACAATGCAGGACCAAGCAACATTTATCAGTGTTCCAAAATCATAATACACGAATACATGTAGCCTAAACATCACATACCTCGAACTCGAACTTCAATAGCGTCAATCTATGGTATCCGTGAAGAGAGAGAGAGAAAAAGATAACAATTGTAGTCCAGTCAGAGGGATAGCCACCGGGGTATAACGCATTATATTTGCACTGTTTTGTTTCTTTGGTTCTGAACAATGATGATTAAACAAATAAGTACAGTGGAATTTCGGGTTACCAATTTGCATCAAACTCATAAAAAAGGTGACAATTATGCTGACGGCCTCATACTCCTTGCCGGATACACAACATAGTTGTCTCACACTTTTTTTTCTCTTCACAACTGTCACCCCTCGTTGAAATAATGGATTTTAAAATGGAGTGAGTAAAGCAACAATTACGAATAGTTCTACATGTATATAGCTGTAAAGATAATTGTAAACATTCCTAAATTTCTTTTGCATGACAAGTTTCGGATAGAGCATCTACATGGTCATAGGTCTATTGGCCAGCTCTAATTGATGTCAGCCCGGCCAACTTCAATATTTTAGAATGGCCTGCATTTTGTTTGTTATAACTGGATGAAACTTAAATAAATATCACATACAGATATGCTCTGAAAGATGCGAAATGGGGTATCTTGTCGATATGGTTGTATGAATTTCTGTTTTCAGAGGCAACCTCTCAATTACTTTTCTTTCACAACTCACAGAGAAAGCGCACCGAAGTTCCCGTACAGCCGCCGGTTTACTAAAATAATGTCGACCCTTCGACATCAATAGAATCATTAGAGTCATAAGAATGGTCTACCTTTTCTGTATTATTACTTGATAGATCAACTTTTGATATATGTCACAAAAGAAATATGCTCTAAAAGATGTTAAATGTTTTTTTATTAGTCAATATGGTTGCATAGGTTTCTAATCTTAGAGGAAATCTCTGAGTATTCTCCCCCAACAGTGGGGGGGGGGGGGGGGGGGGGGCTTTGGTGATGGTGCAGTTTAGATTTGTGCCTAGTTGCATAAGAATGGGAAATGGATTTAAAAAACATCAACAGATTATTGAATGTTGATGGGAGAGTACGTGTGTCTATGAAAGTAAAACATAAATACAAGATTATTCAGTCTACATTACAGTCGTTCCATAAATGATTTTCCGCGTTGTCCTGATATAGTCTGGTCATACCATTTTTTTTTTCATTCATAGACATTAGAAGACGTAATAAAGTCATTTTAAGGTCGTGTTAGGTTCTTTGTCATAATTTGCAAACGTCATTATGGCGACGTAGTGAAGTCAGATCCTCATCGTACAATAATTTAAATTTTATGTCATTTAAAGACATGATTATGACTTCGTAACACAGTCAATTTAAGCTCGTCGTGCAATAAGAGAACATTTTGTGGTCATTCATCGACGTCATTATAATGTCACTAAGAAAGTCGCAATTTGATCGTAAAATAAGTAAGATTCTGTGGCCTTATATATCCTTATCAACGCCATAATTCCGCCATAATTTTATCATGCAAAAAAGTGGAATAGTAATCATTTTTAATGCTTATTTTTCAATATTTGTTGTACCCAAATTTAAAAAAAAAAACGTGCTGTAAATAGGTGTATGGTGGTCATTCTACACGTAGGCCACATAAGAAACGGTGATGGCGCCCTCAGTGTGCCGACTTGGGTACCATGTCACATTACTTTTATTGTGTGATCTATATCGGCTACATTTCTTGTCCGAGTTTATTAAAACTTGCTTTGGAGATTTATTTATTCATTTATTTATTCATTTTTGGGGTGGGGGGGGGGGGTCATTCTGCGTAACAATCGTTTTCAGTTGGAGCGCCCTCACTGTTTCAACTTTTATAGGATGCCATGTAATATTTCTACTTTTTTCAGTTTGTCATAACAGTTGGGACACAGAAGCAATATCAGAATATGTCTATCATTTTTGGTAGTGGTGGTGGTGTGTGCGTGTGTGTGTGTGTGTGTGGGGGGGGGTATATCGCGATGGTGGATGGTGCGGTGGGTTCGGGGGATACATGCGCTCGGCAGCGCGACCCTACGAGCATTTCTAGTTTGAAATGGAATAGTTTTGTATTATAATCTGATCTACAAAAAAAAAAAAAAAAAAAAAATAATAATGACTAGATTTGCCATAAAAAGGCCCCAGTCCCTAATTCAGTAAATCCACTAAGCATTAAAATTGTCATATTATAGAAGAGAAAGCCAGCACTTATTTTTCTCTCTTGCTTGTAGGACTTGCCGAAGCCCTTTCAACCACAGTTCATCCTCGACGTCGAGATCGACGAGCTCTTCATCAG
The DNA here is from genome assembly GCA_963669155.1 of Arbacia lixula. NCBI lineage: Eukaryota > Metazoa > Echinodermata > Echinoidea > Arbacioida > Arbaciidae > Arbacia > Arbacia lixula. Next base: position 268,594 of record OZ022587.1, on the reverse strand, counting down.
CGCTGGTCTGCAGGACCGTGTGATCCAGGTCTACCAAGGCGCAGTCTACATGTATGTCTCTCAGACCAAGGGGTTACCAGCACAGACTTACCCTAGAGCGCCAGGACCACGAAGACTACCAGTACGTACACCTGTACGTGATCCCTGGTCTATGGCTGGCCTACATCAGGAACTCCGGTGACACAGGGAAGATCCATAACACCGTCAGACAGAGGTGGAATGCAGGTTAGCAGTTGAAAAATATTTTTCTCTTCCTCACTTCCTCTTTCTCTTCCTCTCTTTCTCTTTTCCTCTTTATCTCCCCTTCTGTCTCTTTCTCTCTTTCTCTGTCCATCTTCCTGTTTCCCCTTCCTATTTCCCTCTTCCTCTTACCCTCTTTCTTTTCCATCCATATCTTTCCCTCTTTCTAATGTTCTCTTCCTCTTCCGTATTTCGTTTCCCCCTCAAGAGCTTATTCTGTCCATTTTCTCCCATCCACAAAGGTTGAATGTAGGTCAGATGTTTAAAAAATGATAATCTCTTTCTTGTTTCCTCTTTCCCCCTTTCTGTTCCTTACATCCCTTCTCTCTTTCCCTCTTTCAAAATTTCCCTTTTATCGTTTTTCTTTCACTCATTGTTCTCACCTGCCTTCACAGCTTTCTCCTCTTTTTGTTTCTAGCTTGTCATTACAATTACTTTTACAGTCATTTTTTTTTTTCTTTGCCATTTCATGTATATACCCCTTCCTCATCGAACATCATTTTTGAAACCACTCCAAGACTTTCACTGAAAGAAAAGAAGGTCAGATTAATAACATCCCTTTCTATGATGATACCTGTCAATTACGGAATTCCTCTAATTGAGAAGCTAAAAGTCAAGGACTGTCTACGCTCATCTTCCAATTTGACTCATCAATGAATTTCGGTAAGCGGAGTGGTGGTACGCCCAAAACATCTGGCTCAAGAGTTTTCTATTTCATTGCACATTTTTTTTTTACATGGAAGAGATTCTCCTCAAATTAAGGTGTTATCATCGGGATAATTACATATATGACATACAAGAATGATAATAGGAAGTAAGAGCAGGTGTAATTTGAGAGATCTACCAACATAGTTCGCTAGATATTGGACCGTTTTACTTACAACTCTCTCTGAGTACCCAAGGTCTTTTTGCACATCTTAAAAATGTTACCACTGGTATTAATGCTCCTCCTCATACATGTGTCATATAAGGCATACACTTTCCAGACACTCTGGAGTCTCTGCGCATATCTGTGGAGAGGCCTACAATCTATCTCACCCCCCCCCCCCCTTATCTTTAAAGGGAACATACTGTCCTGGGAAGACCAAAAGGCCTTCAAAAGGTGACCGTGAGCCATCTTCTTGCTAATGGTCTTAAATTCGTGTATTGTCCGTTTTAGAAACTTGGTGAAAGTTATTTAACTTCAAACGATCCACATTTGGAGTAATTAGCGATCAAATCACAATTTCCTGAAATGTTCGGCCCGAACATTTTGAGGATTTGTGAATAATCACAAATTGCTACAAATGTGTATCATTTGAGGGTAAATAACTTTCACCTAGTTTCTAAAACGGACAATACATGAATTTAAGACCATTGGCAAGAAGATTGCTCACGGTCACCTTTTGAAGGCCTTTTTGTCTTCCCAGAACAGTATATTCCTTTTAAGAATGATCTACATCTAAGGACACCCTTCCTTGTGATTCAAAGGATGAAGAATATCCATGGAAGATTTCCAAGAATGTGACACATGGCCAAGCCTGTTTCCTGATCACATACTCCTACTTCAGACGATGTTGATGCGGTTTTATGATTCAAGGGATACAGAAGTTAGTATGATATCCTGGAACAAACTTAAGGCCCAAACTGTCATAGTTCAGATGATATTCTGAAAGGTGAATTAAGTAAAACATAATGCCTTACTCTGACAAAAGGAAGCAAGTGACAAACCAAAAATTTTAGGCAAACCTTAAGTTTTTTTTTCAGAACACCACGGTTGGTTGATTTTCAAGAATGTGACACTGTGCCAACCGCGTTTCCTGATCACATACTTCAGCCGAGGTCGATATGATTGAATGATTCACGGGATAGAATGCCTGGACAGTATTCAAGAATGTGACATACCCATCTTCTGGGCCCCGTTGCATAAAACTTGCCATTAATGGTAACTCTGTCATTAATGGTAATTACCATTGTAACATCGCTCAGCAGCCAAGCAAATTCAAGGTTTCCATAGAAGTTGCCATTTGTAGTAAAGTTACAATCAAAGGTAAGTTTTATGCAACAGGACTCTGGGCCATGCTGCATACAGGTTTTCAAGCATTTTTACTTACCATTAATGGTAACTACCATGGCAACATGTGCAATGATGAGGGCTCATTGTCTGTCACCATGGTAGTTATCAGAGAGAGAGAGAGGGGGGGGGGAGAGAGAGAGAGAGAGAGAGTAAGGGGTGGAGAGGGAGAGAGAAAAAGAGAGTGAGGGAGAGAGAGAGAGAGAGAGAGAGAGAGAGAGAGAGAGAGAGAGGGGGGGGGGGGAGACCAATGAAAGACAAAAGAGAGACAGAGAGGAATGATGGTAGAGAAAGAGAGAGAAAATTCCCGGTTGACTCACGAGAGAGTCACAGTGAACTCCCCCATAGTTGGGGGAATCATTATTTTCCAAACCTATCACTTCAAAAAAAATATAATTACTGATGAGCAGAAATAGCTGTTGCATCCTGTCATAGTTCGACAGACATAGTAATAAGAATCAGCATGAGTAAACAAAACAAACACTCAACAAAACCAGGAAATTGTTAATGGTATTTAGGTTAGCAGGTGTGTGGTACAATCGGTCTGTGTGTTTGGTTAAAGATTGTCCGTCCCTTTTGCAAGCTTAAAATTTGAAATCGTCTATCACGATCGTAAATTGAAGAAAATGTGATTCAAGACCATTTCTAAGAATATAGCATGTTGAAGCTTTCTGTATATGAAAAAAATTTCAGCCGTTAAATTTCAAACCGACTTTTTTCGTACTACGAAAAAAGTATTAGTCTTTGTTACAGTATCTATGTGGTTATTATGCGTGTGTGAAATCCTAATTTTATGAGTAACTACCAAACTTTGGAGATGATTACTTTCATAGAACATTTTTTTTCATAATGCGTTTTATAATTCAATAAACAGATTAATCAATAAAGCAGATATTTCAACACAAACTGCTAAGAGCCTGAGGTAAAGACTATTAATCAGACGTTGTTTACGTGCATTATTTGAATTTTACACTACGTATCAGTTTCAAATTGTGAATATAGAGCTTGCTAACACTTCTCTATATGTTTTGCCAATGTTTCGATGGTTTTGTAATGATCTGAAAAAGGGACTAGCTGTCTTTAAGGTACGTTTGTTCTTAGATTGTGAACGGTAAAGGGTAGCGTTGTTAATGCTTATGGGCCGTAAATCATCCCAGAAACATGCCGTCATCACTGCGTCCGATTTTGTTTCATTTCTATGATTTTGCGATGATTTCTACGTGGTATCCTGCAATGAAAGAAGAATGGGTCAGTTGGGATCCACGGTCATGGTACAAAGGCACTATGTATACGGGTCCAGGGCCCCATTACATAAAACTTACCAGTAGCTCTGTCATCAATTGCAACTACTATGGTAGCACCGATCGACAACCAATCAAATTAAAGCTTTCCATAGAAGTTGCCATTGGTAGCGAGGTGCCACCAATGGTAAGTTTTATGCAACAGGGCCCAGAAAGTAGTTGTATTTACCATCTCTACCCTTGACCTCTTAAAGCAATGTTATAGCCTAGAAGCTTTCGCGTTGTGAATCCCTGCTGGGGCTCTTTCGGACATCAGTTAAAAGTTTTCATAGTTCTCTGTGACTGTGGGGAGGACCAGACGATGCAACACCTTTTGGTCTGCCCACTCCTACCAGAGCCTTGCACCACTAACGATCTCGAGTCCCTAAACCCCAAAGCCAGATCGTGTATCCTCCACTGGACAGGACTCGTGTAGTGACCCGAGAAGGAGATAGTTCTCTGTCAGTGCTTGGGTTGTGTATCTATGATGACAGTGGGAACTATGTCTTCCTCTGCCCATGTGTTTATGTGTCAGTGCATGGGTTTTGTAATATGACATTGAAAACATGCAATTTGTTGTAATATCCATGCCAGTAGTTAATTGACCAGACCAAAGCCCCGTTGCATAAAACCTCCCATTAATGGTAACTCTGTCATCAACGGTAACTACCACGGTAACACCATTCAACAGCCAATCAAATTCAAGGTTTACATACAAGATGACATTGATAGCAAAGTTAATATCAATGGTAAGTTTTATGCAACAGGGCCCAGGACCCTGTTGCATATATTTACAATTATTATAACTTATGGTTGATGGCAGCCAGGGAAACAAATACACGGGGACTCGGGGCGATTTCGTCCCCGAAATGCTTAAAAGAGCCCTAGAAAAAGTGAAAAGAAAAAAAATCCCATAGACACAATGTAAAATTGTAGCCCAATCAGCCAATGTGCTAACAAAGTAGCCCCCAAAAGTGTATAATTATTTTTTTCCCTGACGGCAACTACCATGGAAGCAGCCAATGGGCTTTCGACTTTACTAATGTTGCCATGATAGTTACCATCAATAGTAAGTTACAGTAGTTGGAAACATATATGCAATATGACCCTAGTCTACATGCTCAGATATGGGCCTAAAAGAGAAGGGAGCAATTCCTGCTGACATGGAACAAAAATAATTATTTTGAAACAACGATCTTGAAGCATGTTGTGGATTGCACTAAACCCTGTTTTCCCTCCATCTAATTTTCACCAGCTACATCTCGTGATGATCTCAGAATTGTACCTTGAATTGCTCCCCAGGATGAGCCAATTTTCCTGCCTCTATTTTCTCTCCTTAGTGCTGAATATTTCACCTTCCTACATTGCTCATCTCCAGGCAGTTTTCTTTAGCATGGGTACAGCTCGTCTGTTCAGACTTCCTTCAAATATGCTATCAAATCGTTATCAGTATAATCATCTTTAAACTTATGTATTTTAACCCCGTTCATATACACCACCTATCCGCAAAACAAGTGCAACATTTGCGGCAATGTTGCCGATGCATTCCTGATAGCTGCTTATGTTAACCTAACGGGAGTCACTCAAACAATGCAAAATTTGCATCCTCCTTTTTGTCTTCCTATTTTGCGGATTGAGACCTAGTGAAAATACCGCAATACAGCGCTATGCGAATCTTATAAACTGCGTACCGGTACGCTAAATAGCCGTAAATATTACACCTTGTGCATCACCTTGGGGCATGTGATTCGAATCGCATGTGATTCGGATGGCTTAGCGGAAGGTGTCATCAATACTTGTTTGCTCTAGCTAGGGGTGTGGAGAGAGTCCAGCTGCCCAAAAATATAGCAATATTACGGTTTTTGTGTATATGAACGATGTTTTAGAGGCTTTCTTACTGACATGCATCAGTAATAATTACGGTATTGTCATGATTATGGTCAATGATACTTTTATGTGGCTTTGGACGGCAGACAGGGGAAGGTTATCAATGTGAAGTGCTGTCGGGTTGGGTAACATTTTCACAACATACCCTTTCAGTGATCTAGGATCTTAGGGCGTGAACAAAAAGTGAAAAATCTCCTGTTGCCATGGTTATGTATTTGTGTGCGGGTTGCTGTTTTCAAACTCTCAAATACTTAAGGCAATCTTAAACATGGGTATTTGTTAGTCTGTTCACCTTTCTGACAGACAGAACATGCACCATAAGAACCTTGGTATAGGTGTACGCAGGTCAAGACTTTAGCGGCATACTTATAGTTCAGGATATCCCCCCTCCTCACCCCCCCCCCCCCCCACCCCCCATAGGATGACAATTATCTCCATTGACAATAACCAGTAGAGTGCATGGTATGACGTTGGCTCTGCACCGCAGACCATGTGAGTCCTATTAGGCTTCATGTTAACCTGTTGCATCCTAGAGTGTCTTATTCCGAAAGACGTGACACAGGGTCAACTCGGTTTCCGTGATCTAAGGGTTAACCCTCTCATTACCATGGGCTCATCACTGTGCAATGGTTTATTTATGCCTTGATACTAAGAGGTTTAACCCTCTCGCTACCATGGGTTCACTGTGTTATAAATCAATGGTGTGTTAACACCATGGTACTAAGAGGGTTAAACCTCTCATTACCATGTACTCATTCACTGTGTTATCAATCAATGGTCTCTTCATGCCTTAGTACTAAGAGGGTTAACCCTCTCGCTACCATGGGCTCATTCACTGTGCCTTCGATGGTATCTTGAAAACCTTGGTACTGAGAGGGTTAACTCCCTCACTACCATGGACTAATTCACCATGTTGTAAATCAATGGTCTCTCTACATATTGGTACTAAGAGGGTTAACCTCCTAACTACAATGGGCACATCATCGTGTCATAAATCAATGGTCTCTTCATGCCTTGGTACCAAGAGGGTTAACCCTCTCATTACCACACGGTCTCATCACCGTGTCATAAATCAGTGGTCTCTTCACGCCTTGATACTAACAGGGTGAACATGGTGAAGGAGTATAGAGTGAACATGGATTTGAATGGCTGATTGTGGTTGGCTCCTCACTGACACGTGACAGTACGAGACGGCTGTTGCGCCCTCGTCCAACCCATTTAGTGACAGATCACTTCCTCCTAGCGGCCCACCGCGAGGGCAGCAAATTAAAAAGATCCTGCAGCGCTCGCCACAAGAAGCAGAAAAAAAGTTCTCCGCACTTCTTCGTATATTGCAACGGATGCTACTTAAAGGAAGATATTGAAGATAAAATGCCAATTTTTTTATACTTAATATATGTACTCAAATTTACAAGTTGATATGATGCCATTTAAAGGAAGATATATTGAAGATAAAATGTTGAATATTACATACCAGTACTTAATGTGCTTGGATTTAAAAGTTGATACACTGCCATGTACATTTATAAATATAAATGAGGCTGTCATTTGAAGGAAGATGTTGGAGATAAAATTAGGTTAAAAGCTACACTTTATATGTAAATTAAACGAGAACGTTTTTTTAGTTTGAAGTTTAACCAGTATTTTATAAGCTTTCCAATGAAGAGGTAATGTAGTATAGCATTCAAGATGAACATATTCAATAATCAAGATAAAACAAGAAGTCTATCTTTAAGTATTCATAATTAAGGAAATTGTTTGAGAGGCCATGTTTAAGCCTTAAACATAAAAGTATACATCATCTGTCAAACAGTAATAGTAATCCCCCCCGAAAAAAATAAAAATAAATAAAATAAAATAAATTAAATAAGATAAACAAAAATAATTAAAAAGAATAAAGAATAAATAAATAGATAAAAATAGGACCCACAACAAATGGAAATGCTGCTTAAAAAGTGTTTTTTAGTTGTTAGGGTTGTCATTAACATTTGATCACAAGATTTAAGGATTACATTCAAAGGTAGAATAAAAGATTTCACAGATACATGTTAAATGTATTACGTAAAGATATCATTTTAAAAATAATATTTTGGCTGTTATCCTTTACAATTTTATCCTTGTATATACAAATATAGTAGGAACTGCTTTAAGAGAATAAACAAATTGGGAAGGATCTTTTTATGGACTAGCATGTAAGGTAAATTTATACCCATGCCTCAAATATAATTTTAAAATGTTGATGTTTGATCTAATAATAACATTGCAAGATGTGCATGTCAGTCTAACAGTAATTACAAGTTGAGGTACCCAGACAAAAACTATCTTAAGAAAAAATAAGATGTTTTGATCTTCTTTGTAATCCAACTTCAAAATAATGGATGTGAATTATTGCATTTGTAATAAAGACCAAATTATCAAAGTTCTATAGAAAGTAGCAATCTTCATCCACTACCTGAGGCAACCTTAGAAAAACACATCATTTGATTCAGAGTAATAAGATGTTTCCTTTTATTTGTCATGTTAGACAGCACTGATAACTGATCCTCTTAAAGAAGAACAGAACCCTGATGATAAATTCAGGCTGCAAAATCACGAAAGGAGACTCAGGAAAGTTTGGGGAAAATGAGACAATATATCAGAACGTGATATATTTGAAAACGTGACAGAGATCCAGTTTCTTGACATTATCTACTTCTTTTCTCTGTTTGTAAATATTTGAATTGGGTTTTGATTTTCAAATAGCTTAACAGCTCATTTGCCACACTAAGTTTGTGGATTAGTACTGTGAAACTATTTCTTTACTGAGCCCGCATATTTGTGGTCTGGCTTCTCTCCACTCATATACTGAGCAGCACAACTCATGTGTAATCTGCTGCATAGACAATAGACGACATGCTCTGAATATACTTGAAATTCCTTTTAGGGCGCAATTAAGCCTCACCTTTTTCATGTCGGCCCTTCAATAGCAAATTTTGACATCCTGACTGGACCAAGGTACACAAAGCTAGTGAGCAACGGGTTCAAGTTATACATGTATTAGTGGAAGGGCTGTTGAGGGAAATTTCAATTTGAATATAAATGTTATCGTAAGGATAGCATGCTCCATCCTGTAAAAGAATGAACGTTAAGAGTTAACAGTTAGTTTAGAGAACACATCGGGCCTTTAAGTGAAAAGCTCCAGGGCATGATGGCCTGCCTGTCATATTCCTCATTGCTGGATGAGTATTACTCACATTTCAAGTGGTTTCCTGTTCAGCTCGCAGGCAGCGCTCAATAACCTCTACTAGAGAGCTGCTTGTGAAGATGGGAGAGATAAGTGGGGTGTGGGGTGGGGTGGGAAGGGGTGTGGTAAGGGGGTAGAGGGTTGGTAAGTGGAGAGGTTGCCTTATGGAGCAGAGGGGAGTGTGAAGAGGGTGGGAAAGGGGGAAGGGACATGGAGAATGTGTCTGAAAAATATAAAGGGGGCAGAGGGAAAATGTGAAGCTGATTAAGGAGATGAGAAATATATGTAGGATGGGGTGGGGCAGGGTGTGTGTGGTAAAAGGGTGGTGAAGGTTAAGAAGAAAGGGGGTATATAAGAAGAAAGGGGTAGGATAGAGGGAAGGAGAAATAGGGTGGAGGAAGGAAGAGTGAGTAAGGGATCATTGTAATGATAAAGGAAAACAAGGAGAAAAGGAATGTAGGAAAGGAGGGAAGGAGTAACAGAAAATGAGAAGAAGAACTAGAAAGAGAGGGGGAAGAAAAGCACAATACAATTAAAAACCACAGATGAAAAAATATGATAAATTGTTTTCAAATCCACTAAAATAATCAGTGTATATTGCATCCCCACCTCATCTCATTTCCAGGCTTTTTGACATTTTATTTCATTCAAACTGAACAAAAAGAGTCTGGTTGTCAAAAGACTATTTAATTTTTCATTGTCCATTCTTCTCCCTCTGTTTGAGAAGGCCATAGAAGTAACTGAGAATAATTCGTCTAATGCATTCAGACCCATTTATTTGATAATATAGCTTGGATTAAAAATGCCCAACAGCCAGGAAATCCAGGCTACCAGTCACCTACTGGCTTTGTTCATAAGTTACGAACGACTTTCCGAACGACTGGTGATCCCTTCTTGTGCTAAATGCGATACCACACTTTGTTCATTCTCAATCTGATTTAGCACAAGAAGGGATAACCAGTCGTTCGTAAAGTCGTTCTTAACTTACGAACAGCTTGGTGAAACACCCAGCAGGATCTAACATCCTGCCCCAGGCTGAAGACAATGGGTAATTAAACACAGGAAATAAAGATCTAGTGGCATCTCTGATTTCTCTTTGTTCTCAATACTTCGGTAATACAATAGTCAATACACAATGCACAACAGTGGTTTCACATCGTACTAAACGTAGATTAACATTATGGAGCACAAACTTAAACATTAAATTATAAATCATAAATCATTATTTTACTATCACAGAATCACAACAAAGGGTGATTTCAATTATTCACTATGATTCCTGAACAGAGATTATGTGTGTAGTTCAGGGAAAATTTTAGTCGTGTCTTTTAATGTGTTGTAGACAGAAATGATTTTGATACAGAGTTTGTATTACTCATAATGCAGATCTGAACATTGGCTATAGACCTTGCATTAGTGTACATGTTTGTGTTTGTGTGTATGTGTGTGTTTGTGTGTGTGTGTATATATGTGTGTGTGTGTGTGTGTGTGTGTGTGTAGGAAGGGTGAGTGTACTTTGAGGAAAATACAGTGAGCTGTATTTGTCTCCAGTGTATTATGGACATAAAAGTTAATTGAAGTAGCCTACAGCTTTCTAATTAAATCATGAAAAGATACTTTCATTTGGCCATCACTAGCTATGGCGTTGCATGTGACCAGTCAGCAGACAATGGCAATTAGACAAAGGAAACTATGATAATTGCTGACTGATTCCTCTTTGTCTCGGGGGCAATACGTGTTTGACATGAATGTGTGTATAGCTGGCACCAATATTCATATTTGTGTGCGCGCGCGCGCGTGTGTGTGTGTGTATGTGTGTGTGTGTGTGTGTAAGTGTCATAGAGTTATATAAACCTATGGTAAGTGTTTGTTAGTGTGTGTATCTGCATGCACTTACATGTGCAAGCTTATTTTTAGAAACTCAAGTATTGTATCTCTGCAAAGTTTTGACATGGTCTCCCAGCCGCTCCATCCACAGCTCAATGAAAGCAAAGTGCAATATACAGTGATACAGGCCCATTCCATTTATTCCTGTTAAAAAAACACCCCATGCTCTGTTGATTCCTTTCAGTGTAATAATCTATCATTTATCAATAGGTTTTGTTGAAAGTTATTGATGTTATCAATTTTTATTTTTTTAAGTCGTACAGTGATTCTGAATGTAGAACTTAGATTGATTTGTCATTTCATCCATCAATCAAATTGTTTGAAAGTTTTTACTGTCATGAATTTTTGTTTGTTTACAATTCTTGAAATTTGAATAGTGATTCCAAATTACTTAAATTTGACACCTTTCTGTTTGTTTTATTTTCATGCCTCTAATCCTTTCATCTATCTTTTCGTCTTCGCTTTATCCAGTTTGGCTCGTCTGCCAAGTTCCCCGGGAGCGGAGGAGCAGTGATACGGCTATGTCCGGACACTGAGAAACTTGTAAGCAGCACGAGACACGAGGTAAATAAACAGAGCAAATGCAAAAAGACTTTTCTAATTTGTCCTTTCTTCATTTTCAGGCTGAACTCAAGCGTGAGTTCCAGATGGAGGGGCTTGTTGTTTGTGATGTCAGGCCAAATCCACAAATCACAGTGGAAAACGGAAATAGCTGAGCCAATCACTTACCCAGGTTTAATCACACATCACATTCGACTTTATGCAGACTGTACGGTTCATGTTCTGGAGCCGTGTTAAAAATTCAAATTCATGAATTTATCGAGATGTTAGTTTATCTAGATGCACTGCCATGGCTTTTGTGCAGATTGAAACTGCTAAGATGAGTTTCTAGAACAATGCAGTCATTGGCTAGTGATAATCGTTTGTCTCGCAATGTATGGTCAACAGAATCGAAAAAAAAAAGATCACGACGCTTCGTGCACCGCTGCAACACTTCGTCAGGTGTGATACAAAAATTGTAGTAAGTAGGGGTTTAAATACCCTATGGTCACGGCAGCGCTCTAACTGACACCTGATGAAGTGTTGCAGCGGCGCACGTTGTGATCCTTTTTTCGACTCCGTTGACCATACATTTAGGGACAAACAAATTATTTTCATTGTATGATCTTCTGTGTAGTTTGTGTTATAAAGTGTAATGTAATATCTGTCTGAATGTACATGCATATGAATGTACGTACGTTTTTATGGATGCGAATAAAAGAAATGAAAGTGAAATATCGGACGGGTATGGAAAGTCGCAACTAAAGCCAGCTTAACCATCTGTAACTTGATTCGGCTCAAGCGGCTCATAAAACACTCAAAGATAACAGAGTCCATTAATTCCATCCTAGGCTTGTATAGATCTCCGCAGCTCGACTCCGAAGGCTTTATAGCGTGCCTCTGAGAACTCGTGAAGTTTATTACACATCCGGAAAGATTGTTGCAATTCCCAAAATAAAATTGATTATGCGACACGAATCATTGCAGAGCAGGATATTTAGGAGATCGACGAGTGGATAATATAGGTCACACATACATGACATATCTGATTTTATGACATTTGCCGAGCGGGGATATGTGGAATTATAGACTGCGGATAAAAACAAAAATCATTCACTCGCTGTATATTCGATCATGTTACTTGCAAGTTCACAAAATCCGTGGCTTGTAAAGTATATACCTTATTTTCATCTGATAGAGTATTGCCATTTATAGTCTATTGTAACCATGGTGATTACATCAAACGCTCTTTGAGTATTTTGATGATGAGATTGTACTAAATCTATTTAAAAATATGTTAAGTATTGCAGATTACAGTAATCTGTTACTACATTAAATGTTGTTTGTACGTTTGGTGATTTTGTACTGAAAAATGATATTTGCAAAATGGTAAAACCCTCAGTTACACATACCAGGTAGTTGTATTCTTTTAGGACATTTGACCAATTTGGGGTGAAATAAAGGGGGGCGTGTGAAAAGTAAGAGCAGTTTAGTATGCAAGGGTCTGTGGAGTTTCATGCAGATAAACAATACATGATTGTCATAATATCATGTTCAATGTATTCGTAATAAATTAGAAATACAAACATCAGAATAAAATGTCCCATGTACTAATTACTATCTCGTTATTACAGTAACCCGTTAGGTGTAGGTTGTGTATAGTCACACGATTCTTGTCTGAATATTTTGATTGATGAAGAAAGAGGTAACTCTTTATGCACCTTTGAGGCATTTTTACACACCATACTCATAGGGCAGTATGGAGTCTGGCAGAGAAATGAGATACATGCAACTCCTACATAATTGCACTGATAATACATACCATATGGAGGCTGGCAGAGAAGGAGTTAAATCTTTATGCACAATTCAGGCATATTTTGCACTGGTAATACACACCATTCCCATAGGGCATTGGAGTCTTGGCAAAGAAAGAATTAATATCTGATAATGTGAACCGAACCGGAAATGATTGAGAGTCAAAAGTTGTTACATTAATTTGCTTACCATTCCAAACAAATCAGCAGTGGAAACACGGCTATTGTGTCTGCTTCAAATGTATTATTAACTTTCTGCGTGTGTTGTGTGTCATGTTTCACTGTGATTGTACATAAATAACACAAAGAGCCTCGTTTATCTGGTACTTAAAGAGTTAAGAAAACATGGCGTGATGTTTTGACAAAAATAGGCAACGAATATGTACAGCTTGCAGAAATCTGATCTCTTTGTTTTCTTTGAATTCTTAATTTTATCACAGATAAGTCACGTCTCGCCTCTGATATCAATTTCCGCAGGGAAAAAACAAAATATGAAGAATTAGATATAAACCGCTCTCGCACTAACACAAATATTACAAAGCGATCTCGATTACTGCGTCACGTAGCGAAAGGATTAACGAGCAAAGGGAATTAAAATAGAACGCACTATCATATCTTTTCATCTCTCGTTTCCACGGGAACTGACTTTCTGGAAAGACAAGGGCGATATGACAGGCGAAAATGTCTTTCGTTGACACGGGTAATCCCAAGGAATTTGGTAATTATGAGAGGGCTTAAAATACAATAGCAGATGCGGGTTCTCCGGATAACAACAAATGATCATAAGGAACGTATTAGTAAGAAGTCTTTGGGCTGTTTCATCTCAAATCATAAGGATAGGGGACGGGGAAAATAGGCCAACGTAGAGGTCGGTATTATGCTCTCTCATGCAGAGCCACCTATAAACAAAGTTTTGTCAACTCGGTTTCAATAGGTAGCAACATGGCGCGTTGTTGCTTTGTTGGGCAACCGGATAACAAAAGAATATGCGCCATGTTGTAACACTTTGAAACCGAGTTGGGCAAATTCTGTATATAGAGGGCTCTGCTCTCATGGGGGGGGGGGGGGGGGGGGGGGTGCGTAAAACTTGAAAACTTCACGTGTCGCTTGGAGTACATGTATTTGTTTTATTTGATCACGGACTTGGGCTATAATGCATGGCTGTTTATAATATTATCAGGAAACTTTGGACTGGTAGGCTAATGGTATGTTGGGCCGTTTTATTTCATCGTGGGGGTGAGTAGGATAAATCATCTCTTATTTGATTGGAAGTAAAACTATATGGGTTTGTGATTATATTACCCTCCTTTTTAAGGGCGGGGGGGGGGGGGTGGTAAACACATCGAACTATTATTGGGTTATTCCATTCTATCACGGGGATGCCGTGGGTTTGGAGGGAGAAGGCATCAGTATAGGGATATTCCATATCATAGGCCGGGGGTGGATTGAGTGAAACTTGAGTTTAAGGTCAGGTTGCATTTTCATGCATACCTACATGATTAGTAAACAAACAAACAAATGAAAAAGTACAGTTTGGGGTTACTGAGTTCGTCATCAATGACGTATAACAGCGTTGCACTTTCACCGATCCTATTTCCTTTTATGATGAGCAATTTCACAGTAAACATTTTAACCCTTTTAGTACCAGACAAAATGTTTCACTTCGTAATTTCTTTAATTATTTATTACTTACTATTTGTGAATTGTGCATGCGTGGCACATACTGAATTAAGATATACCACATTCTATCAAAGAGTTCCCGAGGAATATATTTAGGTAGATACAAACTGAGCATGATTAGTAAGATTTGGCCCCGTCTCATCAAAAATTTGCGATGGATCTGAATCGATCGCAAGTCCAAATCTCTATTTCTAATGTAATGAATTACGATTGATATCAATCGAAAAGCATGCTACGACCAGTCGTAATTCTTTACAAAAATCCAGGGCCCTGTTTATTGGACAGCTTTTATTAGAAACACCCGCAGTCTGGATATCAGCCTTTATAAATTGATTTGTAGTTTCTCCATATCATTTTATTTGCCTTGCTGATATGTTTTCCTGAAATTTAAATTGAAATTCTAACCCCTATTTGGTCATCGTTGCACTGAGGAAGCCTTAAGCCGCAGGTTGTAATCGTACTACATTCTTGGGCAAGTGCCAATGTCAAATGTCATTGAAGATCAACTTTGGTAACTGGCCATATTTTCTCACGAGTCATTGATATGATGAAGATTATGAGGATGCATCTTTTGTATCATTGCATAAATTGTATGTCTTGCTTATTACATTGTGTTAACGTATATGTGAGACAGGGCACCCATGTAAAGTAGTTGGCGAACGGAGGGTACAACCCTGGATACTGAATACAGACAAAAAGGCAAAAAAAAAACACCACACAATAACATCGCACTCTTGGCATTCCAGGCGACACTGGTGGCTCAACCAATAGGAACCCTCGTTATACTTTTTTGTTTTCCTCGCAAAGGTATTTCACAACATTGTTACCTATTGGTTCCTCTTGCTTCATTTATAGCATAAACTACATTGAAAAGTGCTTTGAACCATATCATCACACTTTACATGACATCGGCTTTATGGTGGTACATGTAGCTAGAATTTATTGTTTGTGAAAGTGGTTTACTTTGCTTTATGTGATGAATAAAGAATACAATTGAATTTATTTGAAATTGCCAACACGCAGTATAATGAATGAACTATAGGCCTGTAAGTTATAAATGTATTCGTTGTTTTTTTTTTTAAATATTATTGATCCAGAAACGAACTGATAGATAGGTAATGTTGTTGATTACCATATGAAAAAACACCTTTTCACAGGTATGTAAATACCGGGCTCACTTTTTCTCCTGAATAATACCTCATCGCATTCAGTGGGCCATTTAATCGCCATCAGCCCTCCATGATTTTTTTCCTGAAATAGACAAATTTTGTTACATTGTATTTACGTCTTTCAAAGAATGTTTTTCTCATAGTACCGCCACCCAAAAACAACATTTTTTGCTGAAATAGACAATTTTTTTACATTGTATTTAAAAATACAAAATTGCATTTACGTCTTTCAAAGAATACTTTACTAATCGTACCCCCATCCAAAAACAACAGCAACAACAACAACAACAAACAAACAAACGAAACACACAACATGACAACAAACAACCAAAAAAAAAAAAAAAAAAAACAAAGAAAGACAGCTTGTCCGAGGTTTGTCCGAGTTGCAGCATGAACTAATAGATTCAGAGTGCCATGGAAACTCAATCCCTGGATACAGGTGAATATTATAACGCGTTACTACGCATTTTGGGAATAGGTTATGGATACATCGCACAAACAGCTGATTGAAATATCCCGATGGAAACTTAAACCACACGTATCAACCGTGACGATAAACCCGACACCATTTCCATTGTAGAATGCGTGCAACAGCCCAGCGTACTTATTACAATTAGCTTAACCATTTGTGTGCCAGATAAACTGCTGCTCTATGGGTAGTGTACATTACTTGTGAATAAAATGACGTGCCGCGTATAAAGAGTTAAGTTAAGAGCATGACCTGAAAGGTGACGATAGAGCAACACTGTCCTAATCTGACAAAAGGAAGCAACTAACAAAATAAACTTTTCTTGTGAATGAGCAAAATGTGTCTGTCACTTGCATTAATTAGCATCAGTGCAACACCACATCATGTTAGATTGAATATCTCGCAGCAAGATGAATATTTCTTGTCCAGATTTTGGCCATATGTAGGGAATGCTGGGTACAATCTAAGAATACCAATAACCCAGATTTGAGTGATTTGTCACTTGCTTCCTTTTGCCAGAGTAGGGCAGGATAGAGGGCG
The DNA here is from genome assembly GCA_963669155.1 of Arbacia lixula. NCBI lineage: Eukaryota > Metazoa > Echinodermata > Echinoidea > Arbacioida > Arbaciidae > Arbacia > Arbacia lixula. The sequence goes on along the minus strand of OZ022587.1, from coordinate 251,812 downwards.
TGTATATAGGGCTATATCGGATTACCGGTAGATTATTTCTAAGCCAAAACAAGATTAAGTCATTGTATTCCACTGAAGCGATTTCGCACAAGACAATAGTAACATACACTGTCTTATCTTGTACAGGAGGGTGTTCTCTAGCACGCTTAGGATTAATAGCGGTACAAATCTGACACACCTGACTTAAAGGGAATATACTGTGCTGGGAAAACAAAAAGCTTTCAAAAGGTGATCGTGAGTAATCTTCTTGCAAATGGTCGTACAGTCATTTATTAATTCTTTATATGCTGCACGTGACTTTATTCATAGGTACTAGGGCTGTGAGATGCATGGAGATAACCCAGTCTGTTAACAACTATGTCTGGTAACTCAGACTACGCCCTAAAGACGTCATAGCTCCTCTGGCTTCTTGGAGGAGCGAGGATGGGATTGGGGTATAGTCTGTCTTACCAGACATAGTTGTTAACAGACTGGGTTGTGTCCGTGCACCTCACAGCCTAGTACCTAGGATAGAACGGACTGAAAAAAACGGAGAATGAAAAGGTGACGAGTCTTATAAGACACGGAGGGTATTGAACAAATCATAATAAAAACGGAGCATTATATCGAGTTATAAATCGAGCCGCGGTGCCATATCCATAATGGGTGTTATTGTGTTTGCAAACAATTTTAAAACGTCACGACGCTCCCGAAAATCGACAACGAAAATTAATGATTTCAACGTTGAAATTGAATTTAGAAGAGGGTTTTTATCAAGTCTACTCCTGTCAGTTCAGTGCCATGTGTAATTCAAACTATCAAGGGACTTATAATAATTTGGCGTTTTACCATGCTAACAATAATCCACGCTCACCGCATATCCATTTTGTATAGATACTGTAGGCCTTTACCATTGCAGTATGATTTGATACAGGGTATTTTCACAAAGGCAAACATTAATGAGTTATCGTGTGCACCCTAATCCTGGGTAGGCACAACACGTTGGACGTGCTGCATGGTTAATCTCTGCTGCCGACTCTCAGGGGCGTTTTTTTTTCTTGGCGACGAGAACGAGGTGCCCCCCCCCCCTTTCACATTGTTCTGTTTTGAAAAAAGAAAAAAAATCCTTATTACTGTCACTCTTTGTTTCTCGGTATAAATCCTTAAAAAATGCAGTGCAAAGTTTGATTTTGACGCTAGTAGACTGATATCTGCAACTTGACTTTGTTGCCATCTTGAAACAATCTGGGCAACATCTTGATTCTGACGTGGGTGTTAAAGTAGGGCATGACACCATAATGGATATTATTCAACTTGAATGTTCTTACCATGGCCATGCAATGACATCCCTTCCGTTGCCACTCTTAAACTGCCCGGTATTACATCAACATACGTAGGAACGAAATGCACGAATCCAAGCCTTGTTTCAATAAGATAAGAAATCCTGTGTGTTTGTACAATATGAAGGATATTATGCGGTAGGCCTACTGCCATTGTTTTAAGCTGAGAATGGTCAAGGCAACACGACTGATATTGATGTCATGTGACATCGTCTTTAACACCGCCCTCACTTCATGGAGTGTACACCTTGGCAAAATGGTTTTATGGTGATTGTTTATGATTATGGAAGATCAGATGTTGAGACAGGTCGTGATATATTATATAGCTATGAACACCCTACGTTTCTTACATACATTACATGTTGTGTTCTTTTAGATGATAAAGTTTGATATTCAATGTCAATAAAAATTAGGAGAAGAAGAGAATGAGTGAGGAAGACAGATGGGGACGTAGGGGAGGGGGGAAAGATATGAACCGAAACGGCAAGATTGAGAAAAATGATTTATATGAGTAAAGAAAAGGACAGAGAAAGAGCCAGAATGAAATAATGAAAGAAAGAAAGAAAGAAAGAAAGAAAGAAAGAAAGAAAGAAAGAAAGAAAGAAAGAAAAAAAGAGAGAGTGAGAAACTTTTTTTTTTGGGGGGGGGGGTGGAGGGCGGAGGGGGGGGGCGGTAGGCATGAATCGTTCACCTATCCCTCTGCCATAAGAAAAAAGAAACAACAACGACCCTGACAGTCGGCAACGCAGATTTACCATGAAACATGTCAAACGCCATGAACGGGCTGTGCCTACTTAGGATTAGAGTGAGCACGAAAGCTCAGTCCCGTTTATTGTTGGAAACTCACTGTTAAAAATTATACTGCAATGTAGAGACCGAGAACCTATCTACAAAAATAACATGCGGCGAGCATGGTTTGGAAACATGGTAAAACGCCCCTTATAAATCCATTGGAAGCTTTAATTAAAAATGACACTGAACTGACAAGAGCGGACTGGAAACCTTGAAATACAAACTAACGTCGCTTTATTCATGTGGTCCCTCCTTCCATGTTACAATGTATATTTCATGCGGCTTTTGGTTGCAAGTATATGTATCAGTTTAAAAGTTTTCTATAACATCCATTATCGATAGAGCTGTGCATCTTATCTTAAAAGCTCAATATAGTGCTCCATTTTGATTATGTTTTATTGAAATAGCCTATGTGCTATGACTAGGTGAATAAATAATGAATAAATGGCACGAGCCTAATATGATCGAGCAACACTATCAGAGCAGTGCCTCAACTAATACAGTTCGATATTCCGAAGGTTCGTTTATTTCGAAGGTTCCTTATTCCGAAGGTTCGTAATTCCGAAACACGTAAATTGCCTTTACCTCGATGCTCGTGAGTCCGAGAACAAAAAAGGGTTCGTTAATCCGCGAATTTGTCGCGTAACGTTCGAAATAACGAACCTTCGGAATAACGAGTGCTTCCCGGATAATATGGATAAAGACTAGTGTACAAGTTGAAGTAAAATGTGAGATCAGTGGCCACGTAGTATCTACATGGACTCCAAGGTATCAACGATGTAGAAGTTGGAATGCGATTCACTCTCAATCTCATTAACCCTCTCAGTACCAAGCCAGGAAACGCCCATTGACTTATTACACATGTCATGCACCTATGGTACTGATGGGGTTTAATCAAGGTACTCTGTAATCTTTCCTACCTACCCGGACAAGCTTTGAGTTTACCACTAGTAACGTATTGTTTGAACAGGGATGTGTTAGGAAGGAGGGACAACTCGAACATAATATATTCATACATCTGTATGGATACCAAAGCGTGCTGATGAATGTCAAAAGCATTCCACCATCACTACAATGCTATGATGTCCCATGCGCGGCACCGACATTTAGCTGCTGTCAACTTGGAAAGCAATGTTTTTAATTCCCCGTTTTGTCTCTGGAAGCTATGTTTCTTATCACATTTTTGTACAATTTTCAAGAAAGTTACGGGCAACACCACTTAAGATCCTGTGCTCGTTTTTTTTTTTCTAGATAATTGTTTAATGATGCACAAACAGAGATATAAGATAATATTCTTACTTACACAATTAACAAATTTCTTCACTTTCCGCAGATTTCCGGAAATATGGGATTCAATCATTATCAAAATTATATCTTAAGCTGTTTATTTTCATTAACAGAGTTTGCGTGTATTTGCGTGCAACTGAGATATTTTAGTAGAAAAAAACTGTTTATTTTTGTTCGCTGATACTCTTTTCCTCACAAAAGTATTGATGCAATCCAACAGAGCTGGACAAGCGAAATAACACTCTACATTTCTTTTGTTTTATCTGAGAAACCGTTGCTACGCAATCCTGTTCGTTATTATTAAAATACCTGAAAAGCACATGCTGAGAAGACATTTTTTTTCGGCGGTGCCACGCATAGGTTCAAAGAAAGAAAGTTGTTTCATATCCTTCCATAACACATCCCTGGTTTGAACGACCTGAATAAAATCTGCAAACATAGCGAAAATGGTCTATTTCTGACATAGATTAACCCTCTTAATACCACGGGAGCATGACATGTGTAGTACGTCAATGTAGTTTTCAGGGCTTTACATTGCTGAGAGGGTTAGGCAAAACCTATTGACTTATCACAGATTTCACGCGCACACGGTATTAAGAGGGTTAACGCTTTGAGTTACAGACAAAATGTTTTTATTATGATTTGTGTGTCTTAATGGTGCAATAATTCACAAGTTGTGTTTTAAGGATTAAATAGTCAACTTGAATGTCCTCGCCAAGGTCGCACTGCTGACACCATTACCCTCTTTCCTTTGTTATTCTTCCTCTGAGATATTAGATAAACACGCGTACAGGAAGGAATAGGTAAACAAAGGCAGGCATGTTTTCAATGAAACAAACGCAAGTCTAGTTCCGGTGGGCTCTTCAAGCGGAAGGATATCATATGGTTTTGTGAAAATAGTTTTCAAGTTCAGAGAGATTAAATCAACAGGGTTGATATTGAAATGACGCAATCTGTCACACACTTTTTTTTCAGCTGGAAGATAAACATTGGCGCAACTGGTATTTTGATTATGACGTATTACAGATATCAAGGCCCTGTCTTTTAAAGAGTTGCGATTGATTGTAACTTGACTCGCGTTTGATATCACTCTAACTCTGTACATTAGAGATAGGATATTAGACTTGCGATCGATTAAGATCAATCACAACTGTTTACAAAACGGGGCCCAGATTGGAAATGTCGAGACAAATTTTTCGTACATCACTCGGGAATTATGTGTTTCATATGTAACAACAATTCTTGCTGTATTGGATTATATGCTATTCTATTTAATGCATTTGGTTTGAGTGATAAATTACTACAAGAATGTATGTATGCACGTGTAAGATCATTGATTTTAGTATGCGATCATAATCCCATAAACGACTACATGTGCACTTACATTCAAGATAAGTTGAGTTTGAATACCGAATGTGCTGTTTTTGGTCCCTGTTACCAACTACCTTATGTCTGTAATCGCAACAATTATTTGTGTTTTGTGTACAGCTAAGGACGTTCCTAAATTATTCTTGACTGTTTGTAATCATGTGCCTACAGGTATTTTTTTTTTTTGCATTTGTGATGATGTTAGCAAATAAACACGATTCGACGGTATGTACTTTCGGAAGCGAAACAAGGTGCGAAAATTGTTATTTCATTTGCGTCAGCGCTCTCAATATAATGCTGACGCAATTGTTAATACCATACTCATGTCTTACAATATAAGTGAGAGTAATTGATCTTGACTGTTGGAGACCATGTATAGGTATGTTATACAGACACAGACTTATTTTTGTTTTCATACGAAGATGATTATTGTACAGTCTACCTCCCGTAATTAGTACGTGGATGACGCCAATTGGGGCACCCCCTCCCATCCACTGGGACCCTGAAATCTATTAATGTGCCACATATGACTTTTTGCACGAGTAATACACATAAATCCCATAGCGCAACATTTAGTCTGCCGCATAAGGGATTAACTCCTTGTGTGCCATATGTGACTTTTTGCACAAGTTCTAATCACAAATCACATTGAGTAGCAGCTTATCTGGCACATAATGGCTAAATCTGAAGAATGTGTTAATCTGGAAGTGAAATGAAGGCGGGGTAGAAGCGGGGTGCGGGGAGGGGGGTGGGGAGGGGTGCATCCTCACAGCATGTGTGTAAGAGATATCCGTTAACCTATTCAACTGTCAATCATAGCTGGCGTTTCGGTTTCAAGACTTCTCCTGCCAAATAAGTTCGGAAAGTCGGACTGCTGGTCAGATCAAGTCGAGTGATCATCGCATCCGGGACAGTTAGTGCATTGTCACGTCACAGAACGCACGTGAACCTCGTCCCATGTCACGTGGTATCTTGTGCCTGGCAGGCGATGATGTTGATGTGTCGATGTGGATCATTAATTTGAGGGCAAATAATCATAAGCAAGTTTCTAAAATGGACGATACGTTAATTTACAACAATTGGCAAGAAAATTGAAGGTGTTTATCTTCTCGGTATGCCCTTTAAGTTAGCTTTTGAGGATAAACGTATTTCAGGTGTCTTCACATGAGAGCTAAAACAAAGGGGTGACGTAATGACGTAATGGGGAGAAGGGTGATGATGGCGGTGTTTGAGAGAACGGGAGAGGGAAGGGGGGGGGGGGGCTTGCTCAAAGGCGAACTTCCCTCCTTTCCCTCAGATTTGTCGACGTCACAGGAGGTGACACGGAACCAACATCCTGCCTGAATTTCCAACAAACTGGCAAAAGGAACCAAGTGTCTTTATCAAGCAGTTACTGTATCCCCCCCCCCCCCCCCACCCTCCACCCCGCCAACCCCGAAAAAGAGTATGCTCGTTAAGTTAACTTCTTTTCTGTTTAGGCATCAAAGTTAAGAGGGTAGTTTGTACTTCTTTGATGACTATTTTCTATCTTTTTTTACACTTTTAAATACCCCTTTTTTCAATTAGTGTGTAAGCGACTTTGCATAATTTATCTGATATTATCGTGTAAATACTGTCATATTTTGTTGTTTATATGTTTTAGGATGAACGCAATAAAATGAGTTGAATTCAAAGTCATGTCTTCGTTTCAGCTTCAGACTGAATCTAGCAGGTGGGGCAAGCCGACTTTGATTTCTTCGAGTCGCGTATCTGAGTAATTTGCACTTCCTTCTATTTGTCAGAGCAGCGAAGTTTAATTCTCTTGGGAACACGTCTTGGTCCCCTTGGGGATCTCCAGAAAGTTTTCTAGTTTCTTGAGAGGACGATAATTTCTCCGTGGGACGGAATTTCATGTGACATGTCGTCTGCCAGTCACCGGGCTGTCTAGGCGGGAAAACACTCCCGTGTCCGGGAAATCCGTGATTCGCAGATCGAATCTCTGAACATGTGAGGTGTAAAGAAAAAATATCAAGGGGGTAGGAAAGTTAATCTATTTCATCGCATGGAAAGTCAACTCTGACAAACCGTTTAAATCTTTATTAATTTTATGACAGGTAAAATATAGCTTATTGCATTCTATAATGTCAAATCTCTACGAATTTGAGGTGAAAAGAAGAAAAAAAATCAAGAGACGGTGAGAATGCTAATCTTTTTCATGGCAGGAAAAATGTTTTCTTATTGAACTTTCGCAATCCTTTCAAATCTTTATTAGTATTATGACAGGTAGTTTATAGCATTGTCATGTCATATATCTGGACATAAATTATGAGGTGAAGAGAAAAAAAAATCAACGGAATGGAAAATGTTCTCAAGACAAGTAGTTAATTGGAGTATAATGTTGAATCTCTGAAAATATGATATGAAAACAAAAAAACATTAAGAGGAGGTAGGAACGTAAACTTAATGCAAGAAAAGCTTGTTGAAGTCAACTTTCACAAACCTTTTAGAATTATGTTTATTATGACACGTAGTTTATTGGATCAAAATGTTTTTATTCGTTTGGCGGTTGCTTAACATTCCATTGTTATGGCGTGATGAGTGCCTATACTTGTAGAGCTATTTAGATATTAAAAAAAAAACATGTATATTCTAAGTTCATAACAATGATATTTTATTGATCTTGTTTACTCTATATTGTTTTATTCATCCATTTGAAGAAGAATGGAGGCACAGGAATGCGTATAGGTCCAGTCGCATAGCTGAATTTTTGTTGAATTTAGTCTAAGAGCACCAAATTTGGCACACTTGTAATGAATTAACTTATCTAAGCAAATTTGGATATCGAACCCTCCTGAATTTTGCTCTGATAGGCAATGGCGGTCATTTTTTTAAAAAAAAGTGGTCCCTTTAGAACTAAGTGAACAATAAGGTCAATATATCGAGTTATGCAGTTGGACTAGTAGGCTTACCAGACCTAACCAATTAGGGACATGTATACATTCGTTATAAGTATCGAGGTTGTGTTGTCATAAAAAGTGCTTCCAAACATATCCTTTCCAAGAAACAACATGTAAAATGATTATATCACGAAAAGGGAAATTTGCTTCCAGACTCCCTACCGGCTCTAGAAAGTTAAGGTTCTGCACGCATTTTATCAGCGCGATGTCGTGTACACAGCGCGCGGCGGAACTCGGCGCAACGATTCGAGTGATCGCGCGATCCCCTAAACTATGCAATTAATTTTTGATTATTTCAAGCGATTCACAGCTTTCTGTAAAAAAAACCGACTACCATTAGTTCCACACAGGTTTGCACAAATTGGGACTTTAAGAATTGCTTCATAACAAAATCTTGCTGTATTTGTGCTCTGTATAAAAGGAATTGGACTGTACAAGCTTCTTAGGCATACATGGAGCCCTACAGTATTCGGTAAAAATTGTGATTTCCGCAAATAAATACTCTAGTTACCTTCCAATCACTGGAATTTGTGTTGTGGATTTCTTTCAACGATCCGCAAAGAATGAGGGTGAGTGCGCATTTTGCCTCTAAATACGTTATTGTTCGAAGCCCCAGAATATACTTGTCGTCAAGTTTACGGGTGGGGTCTGTAATATTCTGTTGTTGTCTTTAATTCACGTCATCCAAGTCTATTGTCACTAGAAATATGAATGGAAAACAACAAATCAAAGTAGATTTAAAAAAATAGGAAGAAAGAAAGAAGAAAAAGAAAAAGAAAGTGGAAAAAAACGAAAGGTTACGGGATCAAATTTTGGTTACAACATAGAGATAATGGGAAAACAACAAATCAAAATCAACAAATCAAAATGGATTTTAAAAAAAACACAAAAGATTACGCGATGGTTGCCAGGCGTTCAGGTGTCGTGACTTATGGGCCAAATCAATGACCTTTTACCGACTACCATTAGTGCCCTTCTGATATGGCGATCTCGGCCCAAAGCATGTCTCTTCGCGCATTCCTGGAACTCTAGCGCCGAGGCACCCTGACCCTTTAGGGGAGGAAACAAGGCTGATCCCAATCACACGGTGCCAAACCGCAAAATGCCTTGAACCTTTATTGGAGTCAGACGATATTCGAACCCGTGCGAGGCACGAGTGTGAAAGCACTCCCGGCGTATTAGACCTCTCGGCCATAATAGCGTCGGTGCTGATGATCGGAAATTTAGGCATATAGACTGATGTGGAATATAGTTTCAAAGCAAAGAAAGAAAAGCAAAAGAAATTATTACGTCAGACGAGGATTCGAACATGTGCGAGGCACAAGTGTGAGCTCACTGCCGGAGCCTTAGACCTCTCGGCCATAAGAGCGTCGGTGCTCACCCTAAAGAATTTTCGTATTACATGGTATTTAACTTGATATTTGCATCCCTCCGTGGTGAACGTGTTAGGGACCCTAAGCTGTGAATGTATCGTGTCCGAACTCGTTCATACACTATGAACATGGTCTTTTGTTATGCGGACAAAATTTAAAAGGGACCCTTTGAAATTGAGTCCGCATAACAAAAGATCGTGTCCATAGTGTCAAAAATACACAACCATGGTACACACAGAGTCATGACTGGTTGATTTAGAAGCTGGTGCTAAGCTTAATGAGTAGATTATTTATGGTCAATTACGTTGTACAAAGATAAACGGTGGATGTTAGAATGTCGTTGTTGAAGTGTTGCATAGATGCCATCGAGCAGAGCTATTGAATAAGATGTTTTAGCAATGTATTCACAACTTTATCCCTTACACGCTAAAGAATTGCACCTGTATCTGGTGATTCAGTTTCAATTGGTGGAATGCACTGTGAATATATTAGTTATTGCTACTCGACAAACCCCAGACAAACTTTGGGGTTACCATTAGTAACCTATTGTTTGAATACAATTTGCATGCATACCGTAAATGGTCTATAGAAGAAACAGCGTTGGCTGAATAAATTAACTCTGCAAGTTTGCAGTTTTGTTGTAAGTTACTGGTCAACTGCATACCAATAAACAAAATACTGTATTTTGAGATTTATTAGTAACACCAGCAGTTATAATATCTATTTGACTGTGCAATATACTGTGCACAATTGTTATTATTATTGTTATTATAAAGGTAGATCCATATGATCGTCGCTACTTGTTAAAAAAAAATATGTATTGATGCGAAGATGCTATCCAGGATCAGTCAAGTCAGTAACGCTTTGTTATTTTTGAAATACAATACATATGATAATTTAAGTAGCCCAAACAAGGTTATTAACCTGAGGTATTTATTTTAACAGTAATAATATAGGTATATATAATCATTTAAAAAAATATATTTTTGTTGCCCCAGTCCCTGCATTTTCACCCCCTTGATATGTCATAGTTCTTAGCTTAGGGGACACTTTTTCCAAAAGGCCCAATAGCAGTGAAAAACTACTAATTAATAGCCTACCTATCCCCCTTCCCCCCCCCCCCCCTCCCACCTCCCGTGACATGCCACTGTTCTGGGGTGGGGATATTGAAGTCAATGTGTTCTTAAATGGTGCAATTCTGAATCTGCATGTACAGTTTGTATGTTCCCTCGGTAAAATCCCCAACTATGCCACTGCTCTAAATGCTAGGAGGGGTCTGTGTGGCACCTGGCTCCTTGGAAATAAAGTAAAACCTTCACACTTCAGTACATGTAGTGTAGAATTGTTAAGGCGGATTTTGATACCAAAACCCGTTGAACATGGCGGACATTTTGCAAATCTAAAATGGCTGCCATAGTGGCTTTGGAAAAAATGGCAAAATGATTTTTTGGATTTGACGTACGTCAAAGGCTTAAAAATGAATAGTATTGAAAATCGCCCAAAATTTTGAACGAACTGACATAAGGAACCTGACTAATGCATAGAATGGCTGAAGGTACTCCATGTAACGTAGTTAAACAGGAGCGCACACAGTGCATCCGTCGGTTTTGTGTGCATGCGTTCGTCCAAGGAGGTTTATGGAGTTCCACCAGCCGTTTGATTAATGCATATTCATTTTAATCTTCTTCTAGTCACATAGGAATGCTTTACAAAGATGTTCTCTTTCAGCCCCTATGTTCAATGCCGCCGATTCCCTCTGGCTAATTTTCTGCCTGGATTTGACCAATAAACAAAATAGGATGCGCAGAAGAAATTTCCGGGTTGGCATGTGTGATGCACAATGACCATTTAGTAATTGTTGTGTTGTGTTGTGCAGCGCGTAGGGGGGGGGGGGGGGGGGGTGCACTCCTTCCCCTCATCTTTCAACCGTACTTGCCATCGTGCATAATGTGATGGACGTGTAATTAATATTGTCAGTCGTCGTGGTCTTGGCGGGAAAACAAGGCTAATATCCTGGAAATCCTTCATTCCTGGAGTCAATCGCTCTAATGTGCGAGGAAATAGTTCAAACGTCCGCCCATCATTTCCACTACAAAAGAACTTCCTTAGCTTGCTTCGGGTCACCAGAACACCAATCAACATTTGTGAAGTTTCTACTCAAACACAAATTGTCAATTGGGTAACTTCCTCTCACGGTGGGAGTGGACGGGGCGGGAGTTCATCCCTTTCTCAAAAGTAGGCCCTTAGATTCCACATTATCTGTTAGGGTGGGGGTAGTTTTACTCCACATCCTGAACATTGCACGCTACGAATTCATTTGTCGGTATTTGTGATCACACATAATAAACAGAGATAACCTCACTACAATATACTTGTAAATACATTTCTTTTGCTTTCACTAGTTGAAAGCAACTACAAAATTCAGGTCAATGAGATTTATGTGTGTGCGCTACGAGCACTTTGAGAACCAGGCCGTAATATATAATTGACACGGGTGGCGATGGTAATGTAGCCTAGGTACTGGGCTGTGAGGTATATGGACACAACCCAGTCTGTTAACAAACAGACTAGGCCCTAATTACATCATAGCTCCTCTGGGAGTGGGGCATAGTCTGTGTTACTAGACATATTTGTAAACAGACTGGGTTATGTCCATACACTTTACAGCCTAGTACCTAGGCTAATTCTGCCATGACCAAGGTGCCATTTGATTGCATGAACCATCACAAATAATTGATGAATTCGTTAGACAGTGTTAGAATTCAACAAAATCCAGACCCCGGTGCACGAGTGCGGCAGAACAGTCTTGCCATGATTACGATCTGTAATCCTTACAACGACTATACCCCTTGGGTTGTATTATATTCTGAATTTGAACTAAAATTTTGACTTTAGTCCTTAACAATCCATAACTGTGGCCTAGTCAGTGTGAACATGGTCTTTTGTTACGCGGACAAAATTTAGCATGACTCTTTGAAATGTTTACTGCGTAAGATAAGACCATGTTCATAGTGACTGACTGAAGTTAGATTTCAGAACACCAACTTGCTTAGCTAAGACATTTTTTTTTTACTAAAGTTTCTATTAGAATACCAGCTCTTACCTCTAATGGAGCACAATGGCGCGCAAAGAGTTAAGCGGATTATAATGATGATTGTCGAATCACGGGACAGGAACCTACCTGTCTAGGCGGGAAACACCTGGGTGAACTCGTTTGCACCAATCAACCTTTCCCAGCGGGTTAAGCCTTTGTGCGCCAATTAAACCATTGTTTACCTCTCTATGTGTCAGCTAAACCACTGTTTAACTCTGTGTGTTCCATGTGTGTATTTTACGCTAGTAATACACACACATAACATAAAGGACCAGTTTGTCTCGGACATTATGGCTTAATGGCTCTTGTATGTGTTACTTATATGCTGCAAACAAAAACAGTTCATTTACCATTGTTTGCCATATAAACTACTGTTTAACTTCTTATGTACCATTACATGTAGTAATGCACACACTCACCATAAAGAACAAGTTTGTGTGGGACATTTAGGGTTAATGGCATTTGTACGCATTACATATTTAACCCTTTGTGTGTCAGATATTCTACTGTTTAATGGCACTTGTGTTTACTCATGCAAAAGTATATCGATGGCGCATTAAGACTTCATCAACCGTTTGTGTGCCCGGCCAGATAAACTACTGTCTGATTGCGTTTGTATGTAAAACTTCATGTATGATAGTGGCGCATGAAGACGTACTTAACCCTTTGTGTCCCCGGCCAGATAAACTACTGTTTGGTGGCATGTGTGTGTACATGTATTACTTTTGCAAACATGCATCAATGGCGCTAAACAAGTGACCAATAGCTCTGTGTGAGCCACATGTGACTTAATTCACAATTAATACACACAATTCTCATAGAGCAGGCATTTATCTGGCAGGCAAAGGGTTATAGTTAACTCTTTGTTCCACTGTTGCATTTGTGTGCGAAAACATGTCATTGAGAAGCAGTTTGTCTGACACAGAAGTTGGTACATGGGCCCGTGTTCTTCTCTCGTAACCTTCAAGTACATGCATGTCATTCATTGTTGTTCGTTTCTCACTTGTCATTATGTGCGCGTGGTATTTTCAAATCTTTGGTGATCATGGATTTCCGTTCGTAGTCAAATTCTACACAAGGCATTTTGTTTCTTTTAATGAGAACACAATGGAACCAATTTCAGCAGTGTTCAGTGAGAAATTAAACACCCGGCTGATTTTTTTTTTGACAATTTCATCGTGCAAATACTGTTTGCTTACCGATATTACCATTTATGATTCAGGGATTCAACGATGTTCTTTATCCATATTTATTAAAAGAAGAAGAAATAATCTGTAACTGGGAAAGGAGTATTCCTCACCCAAGTTCAAAAGTTGCGATCGTGATTTCATGTTCCGTTCATAATATTTTGAGGAACTCGGGAAAATCATGAAAGTGCAAAAAACAAATACTATCTCATAAAAAAAAATCCATTATCGCACATATCTTTTTTCATTGTATTCTTTGAAGCAAATGTTCTTCAATGATATTCCGTGCCCAAAATAAGCGGCTTAATGTAATCCAATCGTCAAGGATTACGGAAAGGAAGGTTATGGCATAGATATCACGATAGTGACAAACCACGAACATCTGTTTGTATCGAATCGAAAGTTGGCTCACGCTATGTCGAGGTTTGTTTCTATGTGTTTGTTATTTTATTTTCACTCTCACTCTCCCCACCACCCCCATCCCTTCCACTATCCCAACCTCCCCATTCTCCTCTCATACTATCATGTTTTCTATCACTCTTTCACTATGTCTTTCTCCGGATCTGTACTCCCTCCCCCCCCCCCCCCCATCTCTCTCTTTCTCTTTCTCTCTCTCTCTCTCTCTCTCTCTCTCTCTCTCTCTCTCGCGCGCGCGCTCTTTCTTTCTTTCGATCTTTTACACACACATCCGCACACACTCACACGCGCACACACACACACACACACACACACACACACACACACACACACACACACTCTATTCCTCTCACTCTCACACACACAATGTAACACGCACTCAATATTTTTCTTTCTCTTTGTCTCACTCTTGAACTGTTTTGTTCTGACACACGCATGAACGCGCACATATATACAGACACCCTCTCGGTCTCTGCAAGCATACTTCCATTTTACTACTATAAAGTACTTCTACTACTGCGTTCACTAGCCAAGTAGTAGTAGTAGTAGTAGTAGTAGTAGTAGTAGTAGTAGTAGTAGTAGTAGTATTACTATTATTATTATTATTATTATTATTATGATTATTATTATCATTATTTCTATTATTATAATTATTATTATTATAGTAGTAGTAATAGTAGTAGTAGTAGTAGTAGTAGTAGTAGTAGTAGTAGTAGTAGTAATGATAGTAGTACGTGTAGTAGTAGTAGTAGTAGTAGTAGTAGTAGTAGTAGTAGTAGTAGTAGTATGATAGTAGTACGTGTAGTAGTAGTAGTAGTAGTAGTAGTAGTAGTAGTAGCAGTAGTAGGCCGAGGCAATGTAGGATGACACTTATCTGTATTCTTTAGTACTACAATAGGCCAAATGGCAATTTTTGTTATTGTTATTCATTTATATTCGATCTAGTTTTCTTTGAAGCAGATTAACGAAGACAGATGGGATTATCCGACACATTTGACCTACTTACCGTCCCGTTCTCTTAGAATTAAATACTAACAGTGACAAACAACTTAATCTTGCTAACTTATCGTTTCTGAAAGTGATTCATAACTACTTAATAACCTACAGATAGGTCGTGCGGTCAACACCGTGACGAAAAACAAACTGGACAAAAACACTCAAAGCATAAAACTAACCAGAAGAATCTATAAATACATAGCGACCTCAGAGGAAAGTTCAACTACTTTACGTTCCCACTGCCATCATCATCGACAAGTTGTAACGACGCAAACACAGTATGCGCATACCCACCATGCGTACAAAGTGCGCATGCGCTGAAGTTGTGCGCATTTTCAACAAAACAACTTCTTGCTAGATCTCGCACAGCTCAAACACTGGGAAGGCCCTGAGCGGAATTATGTAGAAATAACAGCTGAATGTTCTTGCTCACCGTCATTGTATTCCTTGTTAGGACAAGACTCGCGCAAGAATTCAATTAAAATAAATCAAATTAACAAGCACGTTTCTTGCTTGACTTGCGGATATCTTGTTTTGTTGAAGTGTTTGGCGGGAACGCATTTATCTTGAGCCTCGCCTGGCTTTATCCTTGGCACGTTGAAGGGATCCCATGTTTTGTGTGCGCCTCCTAGCCTACATTCAATGCTGTAGAGGGTGGTCTGTTTATTTAAGGCATAGCCGCCACAAAATTTGGCTTCAAGGAATCTTGCCGCCTTCGTATATACTTTCAATTGAAATACCTTTCTATCTTGATTGGAGTATCAACATTATTTCTAAATTTTAATGAAATGTTTCAGTACCTGAATATGCAATTCAAGATTGTTTGTCGAGAATTGAAATACCTCTCTATCATTTATGGTTGAAAAAGCAACATATATTGATAATCTTACTGACGTGTTTCATTTACCTGAATATACAAGACGGTTTGTCTAGATGGAAAACATGAATTGAATAAAACTTCTCCCATGAGTTCTTTCACTCGCAACTGATGAAGTAGCATCATCATAATTATCATATCTCCTCCGTAGATCCTTGGAATCTTCATCGCAGCATGAAAAAGAGAAATAAGAACTCCGCAGACTGGAACGAAGGCTAGAACCTGCTACGCGAACGCGATTTCCCTGGCAGTGAGAACGTCCCTGGCCTGAAGTACCACGTGACCGCTATCTACTCGTCCAAATCACGAATAACAGGAAACCAGGCACTGCCTCGTGTGTGATGTCACCACTTCCACGATTTCCTGAGCTTCAAAACATCCAGATGACTAGCCTTGGCTCGACGCTTTCCGAAGATATTAGTTCGCATTCTTTTTTTCTAAAAACAAACAAACACTTTAAAAACACCCAAAATCAGAGACCCGAACTTCGGACGCAAATCAATTCTGTTTTGGTACTCATAAGAGTCAAACATGTGCGAGATATGACGTGGGTTTTTTTATTCATATAAGGTGATATAAAGTTTTCGTGCAAATGCAGCTGCTGGTCTTACACAGCGCACTGATTAATTTAATCTGTACTTAATCTTAAATGTAAAAGTGTATTAACTTTCAATACTTGCCATTTATCACTATGCGATTTAATTTTGTTGGATGGTTACCTAGCCAGATTTTTCGTCACCGCGTACTTGTTTCATTTTTCGTTTTTGTTTTTTTACATGTTGTTTATCTATATGTCATACTTTCAGGATTGTCAATACCTGTTTCTTGTCTTAATGTGATGGAAATTAAGTTCAATTCAATTCAATTTGCAATTGGTCAAGCCTTCATGGTGATACCTTGTATTCATTGTTCATGTAAAAATGTTTATTTTGTTTGTTAAATCAAATCAAGAATTCAACTGAATTGAAGGAAAGGTAAAATGAGAGAGAATCTCTGATAACTATTGCTTAACATCTTCATAAGATGTGTCGGGGGGGGGGGGGGGGGGACATTTAAACGACTGGTGAGTCATATTGTGTGAAATCTTCAGATGGTTGGCTCATAAGTGTCATCAACAAGAGTATCACCCTTTTCCCAGGGGCTCCTGTTTTTTCTTCTTCAATTAATAAAAACGCAATTTTAAAAAAAAAAATCTTGGCACGTAGACTAGCTAATCCTGCCTCGGGCTTTTCTCCCGAGCAAGGAGTTTGACGGGAGAAGAAGTATGCGTGTATAGCGACAACATTGTGATACAGTCTTAAAACACGCGTCTGCGAGATAAGTCTATAACACGACTTGCCGGCTTGTCTGTTTACATGTTTGGAAACTAGTCGTTGTAGATTCAGACCCACTGATGTATACTCGGTGGCTGATGATGGAGCGTTTGTGAATACATAAACATCTGACGGCAGGATAGGAAACAAACCTATAACTTAGAAGCAAGGCTACCAGTAGAATAATCAATATTACAGGCTTGCTATACCAAACTAGAGCAATTCGACTGCCATGCAGTCGATAAATATGCCTCCGCCTCTTTGTTATTCTCAGAAAATGTGTATGTTTGGTGGGCAATGTACCATTGCTCCTATGTGAAATGAAAATATCACATTCTGTTTTTGCAAGTTTAGCCAAGTTTGGCAATGTTCATTGACCTTTGACCTCTTACTTCTTTGACTTCCAATCTAACCAGTCTGTCTAAATCCATCCTTGTATCAAGTTTGTTTAAAATTAGCCAAGTTTGGGTGAAGTTCATTGACCTCTGACCTTTCAAGAATTTTACCCAAACTTCACCAGTCTACCTCCATGAAGTGATACATCTCTGTACTATGTTTGGTTTAAATTGAATCATTAGTATTGGATTCAATGTGAAAAATATCTACTTGAGGGCATTTTTTAGCCAATTTTGGCAAAGTTCATTGACCTTTGATCCCTGACCTTTGAGAAATTTCACCAAAAATGTCATCAGTCTAGTAGTGATCCATCTTTGCACCATGTTTGGTTGGTATTGCTCCATTGGATTTAGATATATTTTGAAAATGATCACTTTGGGGGCAATTTTTAGCTAATTTTTGGCAAAGTTCATTGACCTTTGACCTTTGAACTCTCAGGAGTTTTACCCAAACTTTCACCAGTCTACCTCCATATCTCTGTATCATGTTTGGTTACAATTGGTATCATGTTTGGTTACAATTGCGCCATTGGATTTGGATTTGGGTTTATTGTGGAAAATGTCAATTTTTGCAAAGTTCATTGACCTTTGACCTCTGACCTTCCAGCAATTTCACCAACAATGTCACCAGTGTAACCCCAAGTAGTGATTCATCGTTTCACTATGTTTGGTTGGAATTGCACCATCGGATTTGGATTTATTGTGAAACTTTGAGAGTTTGGGGCAATTTCTAGCCAATTTTGGCAAAGTTCATTGACCTTTGACCCCTGAACTTTCAGGAATTTTACCAAAAATGTTACAAGTCTATCCCTAAGTAGTGATCCATCTTTGTACCATGTTTAATGAGAATTGCATCCTTGGATTTGGATTTATTGTGGAAAAGGTCATTTTAGGGCAATTTTTACAAAGTTCATCGACCTTTGACCTTTGAACTCACTCAGATTTGACCCGAATTTTACACACTTCATTAGTTTTATGCAATACATACATGTACCAAGTTTGAAGCAAATCTGGTTAGCGGTTCTCAAGATATTGCCTAAACGGATTCGGGACGGACGGGACGGACGGACGGACGGACGGACGGACTAACGGACGGACGGACGGACGGACGGACGGACGGACGGACAACCCGAAAACATAATGCCTCCGGCCACTTCGTGGCGGAGGCATAAAAATAAGCTCGGTTCCCTTTTGGCTACACATGTTCCCTTTATCCAGAAGGCAGGATATAACACAAGGAGAGATGTAAGAGGGAGAAAAGGAGAGAGAGAGGGGTGAGGGAGCGAGGGTGGGGGAGGGGAGAGAGGGGAGAAAGAAAGAGTGATAGGGAAGGAGAGAAAGAGCAGAGAGATTGGTGGGAGAGACAAAAAGATGAGGAGGAGAGAGAGAGATGGGGAGGGCACGACAAAAATAGAGAGGGCGATAAAGAGAGATTGATGAAAAGAGATAAAGGGGAAGAGAGGGAATAACGAAAATGAGAGAGGAATAAAACAAGAGAGAGAGAGAAGTGGGGGGGGGGG
>OZ022587.1:220438-227938 GCA_963669155.1 Arbacia lixula | reverse complement strand
AAACACATATATCAACTCCACGCATGCGCCAGATACACATGCAAAAACGCGAATACAATTTGACAATACATTGAATGTCAATCGAATATGCTGAGAATTTCAATCTTATAGATAGTCTTATTTTAATCTTGTCACTACCGTCTTCAGCTTTTGAGGATTCAGTATTCTGAGCGCAACAGTTCCCCTATATATATCCCCTATATATGCTTGCAACATTTCTCACCCAATCTTCGGCAAATGCTCACCAAACTATTTTCATCTCATTCAAATCACTATTGGAACTTTGTCAAGGCTTGATGAAAAACCAAACACGCTATCGAACACATTTATATTTCCGTATCTTTGTATTTCCATCCTAAGCAGATTGCCTAGAATAGATATTTGAAATTAATTACTTATTCCCCCTTGTGCACGACCAAACTTTTCTATTTTTGCTCTCCTGGAAGAGCCCCTCTCGATGAGACTCTGGTGATATCACGATATCACAGACTTATTGTCAGGCCAGCTCGTTGTCTTGAAGACACAACATCGGACGTTAACTCCTTCTCTGCCAGAGCAGAATGTGCTCTATGGGATTTGCGTGTATAACTAGTGCCAACATATTGATTGAAAAGACTTAACTCCTTTTATGCTAGAACAAATGTTGCTCTTTGTGTATAACTGGAGCCAACATATTGATTTGGCAACAGAAAGACTTAACTCATGTTTATGGAAGTTGCGGGTAGAACCGGTGCCAAAATCACATGCAGCATGTATGTACATAGGATTAACTCATTTTCAGCCAGAGTAGATAATGTTCTATGGGAGTTGTATGTATAACAATGACAAAACATATAAATGGCATGCAATGGGTTACACCAGAAACAGCGGAAGGGACTGTGGAACATGTGGCCGCGTTTTCCGTTATCGTTGTGATCACGTGGTCTGTTTGGCGCCGTGTAACGGCAGTGCGGTCGCGCAGTGGAAGTGGGAAATAACGAAACGTTTCCTGATGTATCGATGCATTTGGCACGGAAAGTGGTCATACGGCGAATGTTCAGTTCAGTTTATTTTAGATTAAAACAACATGACACACATATAAAAACGAATGATTGCAGACTCATATGAAAGGACCCCAATGGATACAGTGGTAATTATATGGGCCCCTGTATATAACAAAATCATCATTCAACTTAGAATCGGCAAAACAAAAGTCACGAATCAATAGAGATAATAATCGTACAAGCATACACCCAGCACACATACATGCATACATACCCAAAGAGGTGAAAAAAAGAGAGCGAGAGAGCGATATAGAAACAGGAATATAGATAGAGAGAAAGAGGGAGACAGATGGATAGAGGAAGGGGGTTGAAATGTAATTGAAAAGAAATAACACAAAGAAATAACACAAAGAGCGATATAGAAACAGGAATATAGATAGAGAGAAAGAGGGAGACAGATGGATAGAGGAAGGGGGTTGAAATGTAATTGAAAAGAAATAACACAAAAGTGTATGTGCGCGTGTGTGTGTATTAGTGTGCATTTTGTGTGCGTTGTTTGTTTACGTGTGTTTTCGCGTGTGTCTGTGGATGTGTAAATGTGTTTGTTTTCGTGTGTGTGTTTCCTTGTGTGCCTTTGTGGATGTATGTGTGCTTGTGTGTGTATGTTGAGGGGGGGGGGGGGGGGCTGGGGTTAGTAGGGGGCTCTTCTCCCTAACCACTTCCTCTTCATGAGAATGATAACAAGGAAGGAAAGATGGAAAACGGGAAGACGGGAGAAAGAAAAGATTACTGGGAAATTGCTTGTATTATTTCAATATTACATTAAAGGTGATTATTTATATCTTCATCTACCTATCCATGTATGAATACCGTATGTATCTTTTTGTTTCTCATTTTACCTATTCATCTACATGTATCTATACATATATTTCAATCTATCTGTATACCTATTTGTGTACATCCCTACCTATTTACCAGTACATATCTGCCCTTTTGGGGAGTGTGTGTGTTTGGGGGGGGGGGGTGCCCTTATTACATACACTTTCCTTAGGATAACATGTTAAATCATTAACATGATTGAGGGACTCTTGCGGGAAAAGACAATCCGACCAAATTCTCCATACAACACACACGACAGATAGGACTTCCGAGAACAGATCGGTTTGGCAGTCTACCAAAGATCCGTCCTGGAAGGTGTTCGACGAATTTGAAAGGGATAGAGAGTGCAAATAGGGTGAGTGGACAGAGAAAAAGAGGAAGACGGGAAGAGAGAGAGAGAGAGAGAGAGCGCGAGATAGAGAGAGTGAGAGTGACAGAGACAGAGAGTGAGAGAGAGTCGTTTTTTGTAATGTATTCATATAACTTCACCCCCAACTGCATAGAAACACGTCCTTGAATTCAATAGGTCACATGTACTTTAAGTCTATTATTTTTGCTACTCTAACAAACTTTTAGGTTACGATTGATAACATTTATTTTTATCGACGTATATATAATGTGCACAACCTAAGTTAAATGTCTGTGTACGGATAGCTGGCGCAAGCCTGATCACAGTATCATTTATTTATTTCAGATCAATTGTTCGTTAAGATGTTACATTCATTTGAAAATTAAATTATGTTACACAGTGTACGATAACGATGTTAAATGTGTTACCTTAGTACGATGTGTTGCTTTGTTATCAATTTGAACAGCTAACGGGCACATGCTTAATATGCCTTGTTTCATTTTTCTCGATCCTTCTTGATGTCTCTCTATTGATCTGAATACAATGGCTTTGACAAGTCAACTTGTTATGATTGTCAAAGTTTGAAAAGTTTAATCCTACCTGTCTGATAGATTTCAAGGTAACCTGAATGATATGAAAGCTGTCAAAGTTTACAGGGCTATGGGGTGGGCAAGAGGGTTGGAAAATGGAGCGGGGGGGGGGGGGGGTCCCAGGCCTCCCTTCCCTCCGTATACATAATTATTCTTTGCATTCGTCGTAGAATCAATGCTTCTTTTAGATACACCCTTTTTATATTTAAATAATCAAAATGTTAGAGATATAATGTGGCAACTTCGAAGTCAAGCAAAAAACTCACGCGCACAACGCACGACCAAACCCACACGAACGCGATATTATGTACAAATAATTGTTATGTTTATGTGTACATACCATGCCATAGGCAAACATCAAAATTAAAATGGTGCTTTTCATAGGAAAACATCGTCATGACTATTAAATATTTTAGTAAGCTTTTGTTCAACATGCTTCATGATTTCACCTCTAAATTCCCCTCATCAGTTATATCACTCACAGCTTTCTCAACTAAAAATAACCCTCTATTTTCCCCGTCCGCCTGTCCACCCCCTCACTCACTCACATCCTCATACCCAAATCATAAGGTGACTATGCTTCATAATCATTGTCTTCTAACATTACGACTTAACCTACCTCTGCTATAAATCACATACACACTACCTTAATGATCTCATTACAATAGGCACATAAATATGTAAAAATGAAATGGTATTTTGCTAGCTTGGTGCTGAGAAGGATAAAGGGTCATTAAACGCCCACCATCGGAGGATGACGGGTACCCCTCCCCCCCCCCCCCTCATTCACTAACTCACATCCTAATGCCGAAATCTGGAGGTGACTATACTTCCTAATATCATAACATTGTACGTGTCTCAATATTCTTCATCATGTATCTCAACAGGCTACCTTGACCACCTCGATCATAATGTCATTTTTTGGCTTGGTACTCTGAGGGTTAAAACGTCATTGAACGTTCACTATCGGAGGATCACTGATCCCCCCCCCCCCCCCACCCTCCAATCCTTCCCTCACTAATAAGCATCCTTGCGCCGAAATCATGAGGTCACTGTGCTTTATGATATTACTGTACGCACCTCTGTTCTTCTTACAGGTTTCCTTAACATCGTAATTGAACGCCGACAATCGGGGGATCATGAGCAACCCCCCCCCCCCCCCCCCCACCTCCGACCCGCACTCGAATTAACATTCTTATTTAGAAATCATGAAGTGACTATGCGTTATAACATTGCAACGTTGTACGCACCTCAGTATTCTTACAGGTTCAATTCGTCATTGAACGCTCACCACTGGGCAAACGCAGGCATCCCCCCTTCCCCCCCCCCCTCTCCCCCTACCCCACCTTCCACCCCCTCACACAGCCTAGCTCTAAAATAAAGTTCTGCCGCCCCTGCACGAGGCCACGTGATGACTCGTCCTGTCACCTGACTCTTTGTTTTAAAGGGAAGCAACTGTGATAGTAATCTCCGGTTATCATATTTATGAGCAGATCACTAAATAGACCCAAGATTAGTCTAACTCCCAGGGTGTTCGACCTGTTTGTTTGTTGATTTTAAAGGGAAGCAACTGTCATAGCAATCTCCGATCATCATTTTTATGAGCAGATCGCTAAATAGACCGAAATGGGTTCTTTTAGAGAAACTGTACGGTCATATATACATTCGTAATTATGGTGTAGTACTCTTTCTCGTCCCATAATGTGGAGAAAAATACAGTTTAACCTTTTTTTCTTTCTTTTTGGTGGGTAACCTGAGATGGGAATGGGCGGTTGGGAAATTGCCATCAACCTGGGATCTACTTATAGCGCCAAAGGCAAAGACGTGATCATCATGACAATCGTGTTTATTCGATTCGATCAATGTTGTTCGTTTGTTAATTCATTTGATTGTCTATTGTTAAGCTCGGATGAACCTATTTTTAGTGGCACTTCTCCAGCATGAGTCGTGCTTCTAAAAAAAGACCGAATGAAAACAGATTAATCATATTGTTTGAGATGTAACTGTATTTCCATTAAGCTCTTAACTATAATGTTAAAACAATCGTCTACAGCTGTTGGAGATTTGAGTATCATGTTATGACGCACGTGACGAATCATTGGCAAATAATGACTGCACATTTAATAGAAAAGAGGTCCTATTTGAATTGTTCTGATCACAAAGTGTGAGGTGTGGACTTTATAGCTGTATAAAGAAAATTCCCGTGCCAAATCTCTCAGATCCATAAAGTGTCAGAATGTCAACCATTAATAGACCATTTCGTAATTACACCATGGTCGGACAACGCACTGAAGAAATACTACTAGACTGCTCACTGGGATTGTTTTTCATGAAGGTGTGTTGAATGATAAAGACATTTTACAGTGTGCCCGGAACAACAATAGAATCAGATGCACATGGTGGAATGTTCTTTCACTACCTTCTCAGAGCTGAATTGCTGTTGCCATATTTGCATGATAATAGATTGAAATGTGGTCGATTATCTAATGAATTCCCATTTTACTCTGTGAGTTTGGGAATTGACCTGAGGTCATTTACTAAAAGTAATAATCTGCTCATGCGCAAATTGCAAGTTATAAGCGTCGTGCTCTTGTCACACGTAATCAAACGATAAGTCATTGTGAATAGCGATGCACATACAGAGGACTGGGGTACTTTTTTATCATTTACAAATTAAACCTGTTTATTTAAGCTGTCAACACATGCAGTATCACAAGAATTAACCTTCCGGTTGGTGAAACATAACAATTTGTGAAACATTTATGGAACACCTGTTCGGAACACCTGTTCAAAATCTGTCAACGTTTTTTTAAAAGATCTGAGCACCCTGTAATGTAAAAGGTGAAAACATTGAGTTACTGCGTCTTTGTAATGTAAACGATACGGGATCCCACTTAAAAGTTATTTAATGGAATTGTTAAAGAGGTAGTCTGTTTTCGTTTATAATTTCGATTATGGCATGTCTGGCGTCTGAGCGGTAACCCTGAGCGGTTGAAACATATGGTTTCAGTTCACCTCAAATCTACGCGTCATCATCCTGCATCAAAAAGTGACAAAAGTGTTCCATCATTGTAGGTGAGCAATTTACACCAGAGGCATAATCGAAGGGGTATTTCTAGCTCGTTGTAAGGAAACCTGTGCTTATATCGAGTTAGCTTTCATGACTATGATGCCTGTATAACCATCGTCAGCTGTTTTAAAGATCCCTGAATATTTCATCAGCGTAAAATTAGATCATCATGCTGTCTCAGAACATTAAAAAATGATATATCATTGTGTATGGGTTACCATGGTAACAAACAATACAGGACAGGATGTCCTACGTGAAATGATGGGTACATTTTTCTGTCTGTGTTCTATCTGTGTTCCGAACAGAGGTTTAACGCAAACAGTGTACTAAACCAGGAATAACTTTATGGGCGCCAAATAGAACATCATGTTACATTATTATTGATTCACTATCATTAATGTTGTCGGAATCACTATGGTATAGTGAGTTTATCCACATGATGATTACAGCAAATGATTGAAATCACCCACTGCTGTGATTCTGTGATAAAAATCAAAGATTTTATGACAGCATCAGATGATTTATTTTGCGTCCCATAAAGTTAGTCTACGATTAGTACGGTCTACGTGAAACCACCATTGCGAATATCGGTCTTTATGTGTATGTTCATTCACTTGATGTGTTGCTAATCATATAAGCCATAGAACAACGCTAATTCTTCCATAAACTCCCGTTGAACCATCGGCACGAATATATGTGGTGAACCAATAGGGTTGTCAAGGCCTCGTAGTGGAAGGGTTACTGTGATTAAGAAGCCAAATGAAGTATTTCCGTGTTAATCAAATCTCATTCATTCATGCCCTTGGTCATGTTTTTTCATTACGATTATACCGCAATTCTAAATATCGAGGAAAGTTAAATGAAGGTCAAAGGGATTAAATATCGTGATTATTTGTTAATAATGAACTAAAGAATACTTAATGACAAGGATTTAGATAAATGTGTTGATTAAATCATTACTAATGACACTGCGATGGCAGTTGCTAGTAGATAAACATATTTTGACTTTACGATGTGTAAATTTCAACTTGATTCCCGTTGCAACTTTTTCTTTTCGTTTTTCAAATGTTTCAAAAGTTTTTGTAACACCTAGTATTGCATATATTGCAGAGGAATATATGAGGTTGTGATGGCACTGATAATATATATGGCAAGAAGTAAAACCGCCGGAGAAGAGTAGTATTTCAAATTTACATCACAAAAAAATACTCTTTATGATTGAACACATTGAGACGAACATCAAGAGTTGAGGAGGGCAAAGGGATCTTAATATCGGACATAAAGATCAAGGTAACGCCCCTGACCTGTGGTCATCGTGGTAAAGAGCCTTCTTACTAGATGACCATGTGGGTCGATGACGTCATGATGACGTTTCGAAATATCTTCTCCGGATGTGGACTAAACAACCAACATGTTTGTTTGACTTCCTGTCTGTTCCTTTTCTGAACCTCTGAGGCTTCACCTGTATGTACCAGTAATGTATCAATACATGATATTTTTTACACTACCTTGCACTGTATACTACAACAATACCACAGTGAATTTAGTTTTGGAATTACGAGTGGATATGATAGTGAATGTCCAACACAAACCGGTTACAGCTCGATATTCCGAAGGTTAGTTTATTCC
>OZ022587.1:130438-210438 GCA_963669155.1 Arbacia lixula | reverse complement strand
ATCAGAATCTCGAAAGGAAAAAAGTTAGAAGAAGAAGAAGAAGAAGAAGAAGAAGAAGAAGACGAAAAAGTAAAGTAAAAAAAAATGTCAGCACATTTTGTTTGTTAGCATGCAGCGTAAAAAGATAGTTCTAAACAAAGAATTAAATTAAGGAACATAAGAAGACGACATTCCATTTATCATTTAAAAAAAACGATAAAATATCCTCCTTACATCCCAAACATAAAAAGCATAAGCTTTAAATAATGGGCAAGGAACAAACAATAATCATTTTAACTTATTCATCATATTTTTAAGCATAGAAAGATGAGATAATTCGAACATTGGATAGATAGCAATAGCAAAGCGGAATGATCTTGATGTGAAAATAGTAATGTGTATGATGGAGCTATAGAATTATAGGTGGAAAGAAAACTAGAAATTAGCCAAATTCCTAAAAGACTGAGTAATGTATGAGGTGGATGGAATGATATTGATTTAAAAGTATGTTTATCCCCAAGATAAAATAGAGCTGACGGCATTGAAATCAAACTAGCAAAGCCCATGAGTCAGTCAATCTCTTGTCATGATTCTGAATTCTAGTCGACAGCTTCAACACGCCCATGATCAGCAGGAAGGTTACAAACAGCATACTACCAAAATAATGTTCATCTGTCAGTAGTCTCAAACGCGCGTGATGTTTTTATTCTTCACTTCATGATTACACGTCATTGTATATGTACCTTATACCATGGCCGTCACCAGACCACAATTAAAAAAGAAATAGAAGGGGGCCAGTTAGTTTAGTTCTGTTTCGTGTTTTTTTTTTTTTTTTTTTTTTGGTGGGGGGGGGGGGGGGCAGGTTGTAGTCATTATACATGGGAGCGCACTGCCTGACATCGGATTTGGTAAATTTTGTGTCCTTTTTTCTTCGAAAGCACCCCCTTGAAAAAAAAAAAAAAGCTGGTGACAGCACTGTATACTGCATGTAATTGTTGTTATGAACAGCTGTCATGATAAGGTTTAGGCACTGCAGCTCGAAGGTCGCAAGGTGCTTTAAGTTTGAACAAAAAAATACAGGGTAGGGAAAATATGTTTCCATTCAGTCTACTTTCAGATATCGTCAAGATCTGCATATCATAAGACTGTATACACAGTACCGCCATAATTGCGCATGTTGGCGGTCACTTATTACGTGTTGTCGGGAATTTATATTGCTTTTATTAAAGGAATACTTCACGCTGAAATTCCTTTGTTGTTTTTTCCGTTGTAAATGCATGAACATAAAAGAAAAATATTAGTGAAAGTTTGACGAAAATCCGTCAAAGGATAAGAAAGTTACGACCTCTGAACATTTTAAGTTTGTGACATCACGTGCGAGGTGCTCTCCCATTATGTCGTGTGATGTATGATTCCATGAAATGCTCTTTTCTGTTTTTGATAATGGAACATTTTTTTTTTATAGAGGCATGTAGAGGTTCATAGAGGTATATTTGTCTAGAACGTATTTCTAATGATGTAACAAATGCACAAGTAAAATGATGGATACCCTTTTGAGAAAATGCAAATTTTCAAAAACAACACAATGGGAGAGCATCTCGCACGTGACATCACAAAATCAAAAGTTTAAACAATCGCAACCTTATCATTCTTTGATGGATTTTCATAAAACCTCCACTTTGTATTCATGGTTCTGATTTCATTAAAACCAACTTCGTTTCATGATGGACCATCCCTTAAATCGTCCAGACCTGCATATTCATGCCTGCACATCACGTTTTCTTCAAGTCGAGATAGCATCAGGAAAGGATACGGGTGAAAGAGTCACTAGTTACTTTTTGTCGGGGCAGGCAGGCGAGACATGGCAGGGATCTAAATCGAAGCATGAAGGAGGACAAACATGTTTCCATTTCTGTTCGCTCTCATCATTCTCTCACTCTCAGAATTGAATATCCTGCTTGCCGAGGAAGGGGACACAAACACGAGAAGGGGGTAATGAGCTAATTGGAGATAACACCCCGGACCCTGGGAGCCTTGGCGCCAGCCAGTATTATAGGAACCAGGGGCGCATCCCCCTTGCCCCACCTCCCCCCCCCCCTACTCATCCCGCCCCCGCCCCCGCCGCCTCACCCCTAAATCCACCTAGTCTGCAAACACACACCCATGTCACCCTGAACCAACGACACAAACTTTTGTCAAACTCTATCAACGAGATAGAACTGCAAAGACTATACACATCTTTCTATGACTTTGCTTGAACAGATACACGTACATCTGGAAAGTAAGGCTATAGTTTGATCTTAAAATAGATTTGCAGACTTTTATCAATCATGTCCATGGGTGTTTTGAGGCAGTGCTAGAGTAGTATCTGCGCGATTGGGTGTATAGCTAGAAACAAAAGAGAGAGCGAATGAGCGACGGAAAAGAAGAATAGAAAGAGAGAGAGAGAGAGAGAGAGAGAGAGAGAGAGAGAGAGAGAGAGAGACAGACAGACAGACACAGAGAGAGAGAGAGATGGGGAGAGAAGGGGAGAGAGGATGAGAGAGGGGAGTGGGAGAGAGAGAGAGAGAGAGACAGACAGACAGACAGAGAGATGAGGGTAGAGAGGGGGAGAGAGGATGAGAGAGAGAAAAAAAGAGAAGGGAGTGGGAGAGAGAGAGAGAGAGAGAGAGAGAGAGAGAGAGAGAGAGAGAGAGTATGTGTATAGATATAAGTTTGGGGGCGAGGGATGGGGACTTCGGAGTATTATTCCTTGCTGTCAGACATGTTAGATGAAGCAGATCCGTTATTCTGACCCAGAAAAAAACAAAGTCATGCAAATCATGTCCCCTCTTTCACATCTAAACTCTCAATCCTTCCGCTGATAAATACATCTCAATTGTTATCCGCATTTATCTTGTTTACCTCAACATTTTCATTTTCCCTCGCTATTATTCCTTGCAGCTTTAAGATGATACTATCATGATAGTAACTAGTTTGTATCACCAATGAATAATAACCCCATGGAAGAACAGAGGTAATCTTTCATTACCGCTAAAATGGGCTCACCACCGTATCTCGAGCAATTTTGTATTTGATCGTTGTATATTGATTTTACGGAAATAAAAACAAACGGACATCCTTAGTAGTGTTCGTTAGATGTGTTGTTGTCTTCCGGGTGGGGGGGGGGGGGGGGGGGGGGGTTGCTGTATAGAAGTGAGAGCAAAATGATGTCAACATCGTTGATGTGTAAATCCCAGCGTGTGCTTTCGTGCCGTGTGCACACTGATTAACTCTCTCACTACCATTTGCATGAACAATAGAACAGACTATAGAAAGCCAATGACATTTTCCAGTCTTAGTATAATGTAAGGGTTAAGGAGGGAGAGAAACGGATAAAGCATAGAGTTACCCCAGTGTCTTAGGCTGTGTTAATACAAAACGTACCTGCACGTGTTCAATTAGATGTAGACATGGCCTGGACAGATGCAGATTAGATGATTGTATAGTTTGTAAGTTCGTACCGCGTGTGATCGGAAATCTATGGATCAAAAAAACATGGCAAGCCATGTGCGCACAGAAGTACGCTGTTACGTTACGTAGGTTCCGTCTTTAACTCTCTTGTTACCATTGGCATAAAGACGTGTAAAAATCCAATAGGGGTTGTCAAGGCCTTGTAAGGGAAGAGTGAGGGTGAGAAAGAGAAGGGATTATCTAAAATAAAGAGGAACAGTGAAGGTATAAGATAATATAAATACAGAGAGAAAGCAGATGAGGGAGAAAGAGAGAGAGAAAAAGGAGGAGACAGAGGGGTGAGGGAGAGCGAGAGAGCGATTTAACCTAATTACTTCTTTTTTAATTCCATCGCTTTTGATTGATTGATTGCGATACTGCTTTCTCATGATTTCGGTATCGGTACTGCGTGAGAAAATTGAATGCCTATTATGAAATAACCACACAGTAAATGCAACATTATATCCACTGTGCCAATAAGCATGATAAGAACGTAATTCGAGGTTTGTGAAATCGTACCCGCAAAAAGTCCCCAGTCGTCACAGATTAATATACTCTTTACATTCACTGTGATATTATTTTATCGTTGCTAAATCGCATTATGGAGAGAAACAGCCACATATGGATGAAAGCAGCTGAGATCAAAACAAACTGAAGGTTTTATTGTGCTCACGCACAACAACTCTGGTTCTATAGATGCGATAATAATGCAAAAAGCAGATAAAGAGCGTTGCGCAATCATACCCGCAAAAATCCCCAATTTCGCAATGACGACGCTTACTCATTATGAATATGCATGAAGTCTTTAATGCTCTCTCATTATCATTGGCGTGAAGATGTGTAGTAAGCTGATGGGGTTTTCAAGGCACGGCAATGTAAGCGTTAAATTCACTGTGATGTCAATTTAACATTGCCTGGTCAAAAGCAGGGGCCGCGGAGAAAGGATTTATGAAGCGAGCTCGTGTCATAAATCATTGATTTGGGCTATCAGTGATATCTTACCTCTAAGTAATAACTAGAGTCGTGTTTGCTTACAAAATAAAAGGCTTATGGTTGATTTACCGTACGCGCGTGTGTAAAGCCGAAGTGAATGCAAAAATAAAGGAAGCTAACATTTAACGTTCTATCTATAATTTTTTCCAGAATCCAGATGTAAACACAGTACAGATCAAAACAATCAGCCCATGTTTTTTTGTTTTTTTTTGTAGGAAAAAATAGATGTTAGGCGGAAATGCTAAATATACAAAGCTTGCGCGCGCGATGCGCCGAATTCAATGCCAGATTCTCCTTTCGTTCAAGCTCGATCATTGTAGATAGAGATCTTTTGGGTGTTTCCCGTATTTTGTGAGATTAATACTGGTACATGAGCCATGCACTCATTAGGCTAGATTCCAGGCGTTTGAACATTAATAATTCAAACTGAAAAATAAGAGTCTAGTATTCACAAGACTAGTCACTTTCTCATTCTCCCTGTTTTTATCCTGTTTGGGAGCGCCGGAGAATGAGAAGAAATAGATTAGTCTCCAGCAGCCAGACCCGTTTATGGAATTATAGTTGAAAATTAAACAATGTAACGGAAATTTGTCTAAAAGCCTGGAACCCAGGCTATATGCACATCAATCTAACAACATAACGATAAGCGAGCATTGTCCTTCCTCTTTCAGGGTTCAGGATATGACGCGGATTTTCTTACGGGTAGAAGTAGGAGGGTTCTAGAACAAAAGCACTTGCGACATGTTTGTTTCAGTTTGCATCAGCTATTAGAACTAGACCTACTTACCATGCTTATACACATAATATCATTTGTGTTTGAGTTGAGACTGACTGACTGAGTGTGTCTCTCTTCATTTCACTGCAGTATGTTGAAATAGTTTCAGAAACTTTAAGAGAGAGAGAGGGGGGGGGGGGGAAGGGGGGGGAGAGAAAGTGAGAAACTACGAGAGGGAGAAGAAAGAGAATGTCAGGCAGGTGGTGGTGGTGGTGGGGGGGGGGGGGGGTCAGGGGTTTAACAGGGAGACTGAAAGGGAACAAGAGAAAGGACGAGAGATAGAGAGAGAGAGAGAGAGAGAGAGAGAGAGAGAGAGAGAGAGAGAGAGAGAGAGAGAGAGGGGGGTGGGGGGGGGGGGGGCGGCGGCATCGGAGGGGGAGATCAGCTGCACATCTCGCACGATGTATTTTCGTAAGTGGCGTGTTAGTAAGAATTCTGGCTCGGGGCCAAAAGACACGTAGTATGAAACTACACAGCTGAGTGACTAACATGCGTAGCGGGGTAAAATGAAGTTATGATAGGTCTGTGATAACGTACATTACTGGCGTACCAGTATTACTGTACGTGTATAATATAATAAACAACGTTGTAGCGTGTAATAGCTCCACGCTGTTCATGTATAAATCTGGTTTAGCCATGATTTTATTTGTCAGTAAGTGCAAGCGCCGGCACATAATAGAGTCTGTAAAATATTGCCCAAGTACACTGTATTCTATACATGCATTTTAACTCAGTAATGTTCCTGTCCATTGCTATTCTCTATCGAAAGTTGAATGAACGATGACTGATCTTATGCATGAGTAAAGGAGAATATTCCACTTTAGATATTGTATTCAAAACTTTTCTCCGAAGTGTGTGTACCGTGACGTGTTACTCGAAGGCCTGATTCAGTCTCAATTACAGTGTAGTTGTAATTGATAGTCGGACAAACCTCGGGCAAGCATTGGGGTTACCATCATTTGCAGATTGCTTGAAAATTGCGCTTCAAATTTGCATAACGAAAATTATCTGATAGTCATCGAATATTAAAGCAATGATATCAATAGGTCACATTACTTATTTCACAACGTTAGCAAGCACTATGAACAATGGCCTTTTGTTATGCGGACATTAAAAGGGACCCTTCGAAATTGTGTCCGCATAACAATGTGAAGGACTACCAGAAAGCTTGGCGAGATTGCCTGACTTAATTTGAACTTATGACTTTGTTATATTGCAAATGTTTGTATTCAAAGATCAAATGCTTCTATTTGTGCGCACAAACAGGTGGGGGAAAAGAGTGCATGCAGGTTGAATTAAGCTTAAGATCCTATTGAAATGACACAATGCACTGTATATAAAGACACAGTGCAATCCATGGGTGTATGACTGTGTATTTATGAGGACACACCCAATCATTCAATACCAGCGTAGCATAAGACACCCGCGAAATTGCCTATGCTATAACACAATGGTCTGAAGAAATGAGCGCATTTGGTTTCAAGGGCTGTTGCAATACAACTGTCTGTAATATGTAGTACGTGTGTATTGAACCTCCCTTAATGGATTCATGTTAAGTGTGTTGAACAAGGATTAAAGCTACATGTATGAAGAAATACAGTTTAATTAATGTGTACTATACGTATTGTACATGCATGCTTATTTTGAGGCCACACTTTTAGCAGAAAGTGAGACATAGCAACGGATACTACAGAACAGATGTACTTTTGATTGAAAATAAAAGTTTAACTCAAATTGTCTGAAACTTACACACTTATACTGTCAAATTGTAAAATTGAAGGATGTAAAATTCATTGGGCATACACTGTGCCTTTGTGATGTTTCCTTGTTATTACACTCTATAAATCATCCATTGAATATTTAATTTGATTTTCACATTTTGGGTTTTGACAAATCAGGACCATAACATTCGTGTATGTATTTATATACAATAAATTCAGACATACTTGTACTGCACCCTATATCAATCCACCACACCTTGACTTGACATACTAATCAGTCATTAGACTGTAAACAAGGAAATTGCTCATCATACTGTGAGTAGCTTTTAGGTTAGAATCTTTCATCCTAACCCAGTGGTGATGTTAGTCATGTAATCTCCAGTCTAAAAGCATGTCTGGAACATGAACACATGTTATGAAGAGTAATGAATATTTTATGATGCCTCTGTCTGGCTGAGGTGCTGTGAATTGACAGGTGTGGTACACAGTACACTATTGTTCTCTTCTGATAATGATCACATACACAACTTCCATAGTCCCAATTTGTCAGAAGTAAATAACAATTTAAAGAAATTACTACAAGAGTAATCACTTCAAACTTACAGAAACTGTGTACCCCTTAAATTTGAAATCCTTCAGCTTTACAATGTTTTGATCTTGGAATGATTTGTCTTGGTATTAACTTAACAAAAGTGTAAAATGTTTTGTTAACACCTAGGACATCTTAGTGTGACCATTGCACATAGCTTGGTGACAATGCAATAAATTCAAATGTTACGCATCTTTACTGGAACTGTACATTTTATCATGCTTCAGGTATTGGGTAAAAAATCTTTTTCATAATGCATTCAAATGAATAAAACTTGACAGCCTACACTATGAACATGGTCTTTCGTTAAGTCAGTTATGTTAGTTAAGTGGACAAAATTTATACGAGACCCTTTGAAATTTTGAAGACCATATTTATAGTGCTAGTTATGGCATTTACTTGTGAACAGTAATTCAATTTCAATTGGTGGAATGTATCAGTAGTTGCTATCTGGGCAAACCTTTGAGTTACAGGAGTAATGTACATTGTTTGAAAGACATGCGTAACATTTGAATACAAATTGAAAATGTTCTATTCACCGCCTGGACAATGCAAAACAATCCATGTTCATTCATTCAGCTCCATTGGAGGGGCATGCAACTTTCATACATCAGCTGCTACGTCAGAAAAGCTTCAGGCAAAGAATGTATTCATACAATACACTACTGGCAACGTGCCTAACAACAACAGCAAATAGCATGAACAGAAAGAAATGAGCACAATGTTCCCATCATCGTAATTATTATTTGAAATTTGAATTGTTTTATTTTTTTCTCTAGAAATAAATATTTTCTCCATTCATGATCATTTGATTTTATACATACATGTATTCTACATAGTGTCTGCTTGTTTCGGCATGACCAATGCATCGCCACAAAACAAAGCCAGACAATATACACAATTTCAGTACTATGGCATCATGATTTTAAAAGAAGCCCAGGATAAAATCTGGGATTATTCAAATTTCACTTGCTGAATAGCTAAGATTAATTCTAGACACGTAAAAAAACATTACTGACATAGAAAAGTGTAAAAAGAAAGCACGAATGACAAATGCACAGACAAGATCACATGGTGGGTGATTTAAAAATGAATTAAAAAATGCAGACATGATAATCAAGAGTCTGAATGTTACAAAAACCCTTCCGTCACAAATCCCAAAAAAGTTTTCACGATCCAAACAGGCAGCATAATTCTTCACGTAAATGGCAATAAAACAAGCATGAGGCAACGAGTCAGTGTTTTTTTTTTTTGCTGTTTTGTATGAAAAACAAAAATGAAAAAAGGGAATCTATAAAATATTTGCACTTGGCACTGAAGTGGGAGTTTTTAGTCCGGGAAGACGGGCACCGCTATGCTCTGGCCGCGACCACCGCCTTGTTGACCCACCGGTACTGGTCAGGCTTGACCGGCCGGACCCAGACCTTGTTCTGAGGACGGTGGATGACGCGTTGTGGCATGTTAGCGGCGTTATGGTTGAAGACATACTGGGAGTTACTACTGGCCAGGTTCACATGGTGAGACGACGTGTTCACTGGCCGACGCCCGTTGGGCCGCAGCTGGATGTTGTCGTTGACAAGATGGGGGCTGGAGGGTGGGGATGGAATGGTGGTGGAGGGGTGAGTTGCCTCGTTGTCGTTTGCCTGCCGTAGCACCAGGTGGCTGGGGAGATTGCCGTTCACGTTGGAGTGTCTCGTCGCTGGGACAGGGGTGGAAGGTCGGTTGTCTGTCCTCTCGTGTTGCGAGAACTTTGCGACTTCGCAGACCGTGCCCCTTTCACCAAACCTGGGATGGGGAAAAAAAGGCGATTTGTCTAAGGGGCATGCTCCTTCTTACCACAAACACATTCATTTACATCATTCATGCATTGTTTGTACATTTATGTAAATTACAAACAAAGCAATTTCTGAAAGCAAGTAATTTATCAAAGTCTCTGCAACAAAATGGTGAAGAAATTCAAGCTTAACATGCAGCGGGCAATTGGCTCTCACATGATGCATAAAACCATACAAATGGAGCCCTCCAACATCGCTCAGATCCATTCATTCATGAAAATGTTGGGTTTATCGTTTATAGTCAATTGAGAGCATCACTATGAAAAAGCCCATCGCAGCCTTTTATAAGCAAATTCATTCATCAAAGAAACCATGAACTTGAGGCTAAGACTTTTTAAGAGCTATCCGGTGATTGGAAAAATGTCACAAATTTGGAAATGTTGCTGCTTTATAAAGCAGTCTTTTTTTTTAAATGAGTGAAAATATAGCACTGCCTTGAATTAAGTGTCATGACTGCCTTCCTGTGACTGTGAGTAACCAGCCGCCATAATTCTACTTCCCTTTCCTGTCATGGTAACATCGTGCCCTCTATGGTGGATCATTCTCGGGTTAAAACCGAGTTCACACAGAATAGTGCTTCATGATAGTTTGTACATATTTTGCCGCAAATACCTAGTGTGGTACTAGCCCTGTGATCACAGCAGAATAGCTCAACTTTCCCCCACGGGTCTTGGTAATAAATCAGTTTGGCCTATGTAGCTGCTCCACAAGTACGTACTACGTAGGCCCTTTGGCAAATTTCAAGACTAGCTGAACTTGAATTTTTTTGTGAACTGAATAACTTCAAGTTCAGGTATTGAAATTTGCCACTGGCCACACAATAAATGTGATTGCAGACCTCTTGATCAAATGAACGAGCTTTACCTGCAACTAACTTCCATGGGGTCCACCCATAAAGTCAGCTCAGCTGGCAAGTTGAGGTGATTGTAGTGAATGCCGCAGTCTTTTGCCGTCTTATCTATCACACTGTCCCGGGGCTCGTTCCGGCTGACTCGAATGCAGCGGTACGCTTGGCCCTTCGACGGCTTGTCCTCATACCAGTGATTTCTGAACCTTTCCACCAGAGTTAGTGCCAACTTTTCGGAGAATTTGGTCATCTGTTCCGGCGAAAGACGCGTGTTTCTTTTGACAATACGCGTCAGGAAGACAACTGCTGCTGCTATTTCGTCCTTCATTTTGGCTCGGGTACGAACATTAACTCCAAAAGGTAATTATCCTCGAAAGTAGATAGAGCAGGAAAACTGACACCGTGTTGACGGTAAAGTTGTGTAGCACGAATGGAAATGCACGTAAGCGGGAAGACGTGGAAATGCAGTTCTTTGTTGTCTAGGGTCGCTTCAAATAACGATTTCTCCAAATTCCGCATTAGCTTGTCCACGAAAATTCTTAAGCTTGAAGATACATCGACAGCGAATAGCTTTATTGCACTGTCTTGCGTCGTTGGTAGCTATTTCCGTGAATGACGCGAAGAATTTTAGCGACGAGTTCGTGAGTCGTGCTGACTATTTCAGTTCGCAGAAGAGCTATGACAACAACAACAATACTGCAGCAGCTCGCACATAAAGGATCGATGTGCTCCCGTGCGGACCGCCTAGCGTTGTGATGTCACAAGTGGTAGACGCCATTGACCAATCGCTGGAGAGTATGTAGGCGTTACCAAAGCGTTCTTGTAAACAACTGCCATGGTGAATGCAAATGACTTCCTAATATGGAAATAAGTAAACAATACTTCAGCGTGAGTCACCGATCTGTTGCCGCGTGTACTACGTTGCGTATCCATGCTAAAAATAGAGATGTATTCGAGGGGGTTTCCCTCCCCCAAGGTTTCGTGGTATTACGAAAATGGAACCGTTATAACTCCACCCTCATTTGAAGGCAAGGGTCATTCGGTTATCGAGCAATACAAGAAAGATAACTCATTTCGCACGATTTAATTCTTTCACGCCCCTTTTTCTTTTTCATATTTTCCTCATGCGAGGTTTGCCTTTAGTTCTCCGGAATGTTTTTAATCTTGCCAGTTAATACTTTCACATAAAAGATACGCAAAATATAGGAGATTAGCGCGTGCTGCGGGCTGGATGCTAAGTCCCTTTGACAAAGGTGCGATTTACTTAGAGGCAGGTGCATCGCGGATTATTTGGAAGTAAACAAAGGAACTCTGCGGTCCGATACAAGAACGTGAAATGCGCCTCACAAACAATTAATCTCAAGTTGGGTCTACCACATTTCTCCGTACATTAAAACTGCGTTGGAATGTTTTGTGGGGATGTTGAGCCAAGCATATTACGTCATACATCCATTTCTTTCCTGATATTTGCTATTGTGTACCGGTATTTGATGCTCGTGGTAACTCCAACGCTTGTCTGAGGTTTGTCCTATTAAAAACATCAGGTGGTTCTGAGAGTTTTCGATTCGCTAAATCATTAAGGACAGGTGACTGAAATATATAGATGTCTAAATCTGGAATCCCCCTCTGATAAAGAAGAAAAGAAAATAAATAAAGTGAGATATATATTAACCCCGGATATTAACAATAATTGAAACAAATAATGAAAATAAACTAAATGGATAAATACAAAATGAATCAGCATTATCAACGTTTAATACATATACTATGCATTCGATTTTGTTTATATGGGGCTGTTATGCAAAAACAAGAGAAAATATTTACTCTTGCAGCTCTGCACTTTGTTAAAAACATGACGAATCTTCGCAGAACTGTACAGCGAACTGAACTCTACGCTGAATACTGATCTCACCCAACTTTTCAGAGATGACTCGTGGCGGGAATATACTGTTCGCAAATAATTCGGCCTTCTATATTTCTCACTTTACTCTCTCAGCAGCATGTTTGTAAGGTGTTATTCACAAAATAATAAAAACAATGACTTTTAAGCTACATGGCGTATCGCTAAACTCGGCTTAAGCCCGTATCTTTGTGAAAGGATATCCTGTCCTTTATTCCACACGTTTTATGACCACACACACAGTCACAGTGTGTTACATGTATGCTATACATGTAGTTATATCCTGCTTATTGAAAAAAAAAAAAAAAAAAGCATACACGTACGTTCTTTGTCCATAGGAACGCGGGAAGTGCCTTTCGTTGAAGTCAACAATAATTATTGGCGCTTCTAGCTGTTTTCCATAGAAGTCAACGTTTTAAGGGTGGAAATAAAACGGGTACAAAAGCTTTTCTTTCATAGTCAACGAACAATCAGCATGTACGCCGCGTCTTACAGAAACGCCCGTTGTTATAAAGACGAGGAAAACAATGTTATTAAAGCCTTCCCACACGCAGAGGGCCCTTTCTACACAAAATTTGGTCAACTCGGTTCGAGATTTGTTCAATAGGGATCAACATGGCGCGTATGCTTTTGCTATCTGCTTGCCCAACAAAGCAACACAAGCTATTTCCCCCCCTTTGAAGCCGAGTTGGCCAAAGTCTCTGTATAAAGGGATGTGTTCCCACATCTTTGAACCCGCCCTCATTTTCTCCTCGGCCATGTTGCATCAATGGTAACTACCATGGCAACAGCCACGGAGCTCTCGTTATTGCACCTGTTGCCATGGTAGTTACTATTGATGATAAGTTACAATAATTGAGAACCTTTATGCAACATGGCCCTGGTGTGGTTGAACTTAAACGTATCGACATTGTTTTCTTTCTTGTTTCATTTGGACAGCCCTGAAATGTCCGCTCCGTCTTAATACTTTTACGCGCACTTCATAAACAATACAGGTACACACGTTCAGTAAAATTGGGGAATTAATAGAGTACCGAAGTATGACGCCATTTTTTTATTTATTTATTTATTTTTTTTAAATTCTATTTATTTATTTATTTTTTATTTTTTTTATTTTTTTTTTATTTTTTTTTTGGGGGGGGGCATGTTGTCAAGATAACTGGTGATAAACTATATTGGTAGAGCAACCATCGGTGATCAGAGTGGGAACTCTTATTTGGAGTGCCCGGCACTAGTCCGCTAGGTGAAGTCGGAACAGTGAAACCGTCACTGGACCAATGTTGTTTAGAACCAGAAGCCTGCGTTAATACAATGGCTATTACGTCACCACTTTGGTAGTCTATACCTAATATATCGGGCATACCTCGGAAATGTCCGATACAAAAGATTATTTCTTTCTGTGATCCTAAAATCAAACGAGAATTTGAATGGGACATGCAATTTTCACCATTCATAACGAATAATCGGAAATATAAACTGAGCATCCTTTTATTTCATCGGAAGGACAGGGGTAGTCTCCGGCATTTCTTTTGAATCCACTGTACAAACAAGGAAGCAGGCAACCTCGGATTTTGGAGGGTAAAAAGTACACAATGCATCTACTTGTCTCAAGAGGGCGATATACCGATAACAGATTTTTGTAACTACAATCATGACTGCATTGTGGAATACCGGTACACAATTTGCAAGTTTACGTGCTACTCGTAATACTCAGAATCGCGCGAGTTGATTACATACATACACAATCATACGTACATGTATATCATTACACACATACATATATATACACAAACACACAAACACACACACACACACACAGTAAAAAAAAAAACCCTCTCTCGATAACTTATTTTTCGATACAATAAGCCCAAAATGAAAACATCATCTATTTTACCATTTCATTTATTTCTTAATCATAAAAAAAATCAGAGGAAACATCCTGCAAATTATAAGTATCCTCAGCTTTAGTACTTCCAAAGACCATGGCCCAGTTGCACGAAACTTGCCATCAATGGTAACTAACATAGTAACATCGCTTGACAGCCAATGAAATTCAAGGTTCCCATAGAAATTGCCATTGGTAATCAAGTTACCATCAATGGTAAGTTTTATGCAACAGGGAACATGTCTCCAATACTCCCGATTAAAAATATGAATACATAATACATATCCTCCATAGTAGTGCCAATATGAGGAGTGGCCGAGGGGCCGATAATGGGGCCAATACTGGGACCGCTTTTCTTCATCATTTGAACAGTAGTGTGCCAGACAACAGATCATTCTACAGTATGCAATAAGCGCATTGTGGTGAAAAAAATTCATAAGTGGCACATTAAAGGGATAGTTCACACTGAAATTAAGTTGAATTCAATAAAAGCAGACACATGCAAGAAACATATTAGTGAAAGTTCAGTGAAAATCAATCAAAGGATAAGAAAGCTATGATCTTTTAAAATTTTGATTTTATGACATCACATGCGAGGTGCTCTCTCCTTATGTTGTGTACAATTTTTTTGAATGTGCATTTTCTCAAAAAGATGAATCCTTTTACCTGTGCATTTGACATATCATAGATGTACATTTTTAAACTCAAACCTGTATAAAAACAAATCATTCTGTCATCAAAAACATAAAAAAGAGCAATTTATAGAATTATACTGCACACAACATATGGGAGAGCACCTCACACGTGATGTTACAAAATTGATATTTCAAAAGATCATAACTTTCTTATCCTTTGACGGATTTCCGTCAAACCTTCTCTAATATGCCGTTTCATGATTCTGCTTTAATTGAAACCAACTTAACTTCAGGGTGAACTATCCCCTCAACCATTAAGCCAATGAAGCCAACATGTACCATATCAAATGCATTTGATTGTTGTTGCTGTTGTACAGTATTCCAGTGGCAATCAGTCCAAGACTGCTATTGCAAATTCCATTACATCTTGACTTCTTTAGAGTCTTCCTTGTCATTCTTATCTTCATGAACAAAAAATTACAGAAGGCACTTGTATATGTCTCAGTGTGATCCTACTTACTTACACAAATTTTTAAATAACAATATCAACAACATTTCTCAACAGCCAGTAAGGAACAAGCCGATTTTAATACAGAAATATATAATTCATTCTATTTTGTATGGATAATTGATCTTCCTGTAGTTCTAACATTACGAACAAATTATATTCAAGGTTATCATTCAAAGTTGTCATTGGAAGCAAAGTTACCATCAATGGTAAGTTTTATGAAACAGGGCCTAGATCAACTTGTCAGTAAGGTCTCATTCTGCTTCTCCAGGACATCGACATCATTCTTTTCTCAGTAAAGATGTTCATAAATATACATGTAAGACCGGCATTATCTGATCAACTGGCGGTACCAAATCCCCTGGATAAGTTTGTCATAGCTTCCACAGCCATGGCCATGCGATCATCCTCAAGACGGGGATAGAGATTCCGCATCCGCTCGTCATCCGTGATTCCATTCAATGTGGCGCCCTCTTCAGGCACAACATGCATGAACTCATATCGGGCTTTCTTCGGTGTCCGCTCCCCACAGCTGTCGCGGTCAGACGATCCCCCGTCGTCGATTACCTGAAGCTGTTCAATCGGGAATGTGCTCATTGGCAGGCTGTCCCTGACTGTGATTCTATCGTCTAATAGGCTGTGGCTACCGACAGAGATGCCCGTTGCTATGCCACCGCATTGTTTACAAGGCGAGGTAGGCATGGCAGGGTTTACGGCTTTATGCTGCACACATCGACATAAACGTTGGAGATCAAATTCCTGAGGAAGATGGAAGTTTGCTTCCGCTCCTGCTACAGGCGTTCGTCCTTCGCTGTTTGTTCCCACCGATGTCTCTGAGAACTTATCCACCAACAGCTGCTGTGCTTGAAGAAAACCATTCGCAGCCGTAATGACCTCCTCCCCCTCAACCCCATCGTCGCAGTGTTTTCGTTTGGAGTGGCTGTATCCCAAGTCTACACCACCCTCGTCACTGCCATGCGGGGGCACGTCTTCACCCATGTACTGCAGACGGTAGACTACATCCCCAGATGTTTTGTTGCTCTCCACCCGTTGGGCGTCATCGCTCACAGGGAAGGATGGCATGTCAGCCGTGCAGTCTACCACAAGCACCTGCCCATGTTCGTCTTGGACATACTGGATCTGACCCGGATGGAGTTCGCTGGTCATAGGTTGAAGGTCAGCCGTGGCTGCGATGGATTTCTTTGGCGATTTCTTCTTGGGAGATTTCTTGCGGGGTGATGATCTCTTCTTAGACGTCTGCAGATAAACATCGGTTTACACAAATTAATTTCTCGTGCACTGCTTGAGCCAGGGGAGCCCGTTTAGAAAAGTCATGAAACTCGGCCTGGACTGGCAGTACACACTGACAATAATATGGATGAAATCTCAGTCATCACTTCAGAAACATTTCAGGTAAGTGAAAAACTCTTCTTGTTGATGTTTGAAAAAAAAAAAAAATTTAGTAACCATAGTCTACATGATATACCGTGTTGATCCATTCAGCAATGCACTGAATTTTGGATGATACGTCCAAACCCTAACTCAAAATATAATTCCAATATTATTTCATAATACAAATTCTTGTCAGAGCATACAAAGAATGAGACAGACAATCAAGATATGCTGCGCTGCCCTCATTGACAGTTCCAGGCTATTATCATCAGAGATAACTTTGTACAGTGAAACCTGTCTATAGTGGCCACCCAAGGGAAACACAAATTGTGGCCTTTATAGACAGGTGGCTGCTGTAGACAGGTTCTTTAACACATGATCTCTCTCCGGGGGAATCATTTTGGTGGCCACTATAGACAGGTTGGCTGCTATATACAGGTGGCACTAAGACAGGTTTGGCTGTATTTTATAACTATCACAATAACATGTTTCTCGGGATATTCTTTTATCCTCCACTTATTTTTATCTTTTAAATACATTTTTTTACTGCAATTTTGAAATCACAGTTTCCTAACTATGAAATCATAGTTTTCTAAAAATTATTTCATTGTTGTATCTCGCTATTGAAAGCCAAAAATCATACTGCTTGTGAAAAGTACTGTCAACGGGCCCCGTGGTTGGTACACGCCTGCCCCTCCCCCCCCCCTCCCTCCCCTGTACAACCATCTAGAGAAGTTTCCTACGTTGCCCCTCTCACTCCCCCTCCTCTCTAGAGGTGGCTGGCGCACCCCTGCCCTGCCCCCCCCCCCCCCCTACCCCGTTCCACCATCTAGAGAAGAGAGTTCTCTTATGTTCCCTACCTTGCCCCTCTCACTCCTCTCTAGGGGTGGTTGTTGCACCCCTGCCAGGCCACCCCCTTCCCCCCCCCCCCCCACCTGTTCCACCATCTAGAGTAGAGAGTTCTCTTACCTTCCCTACCTTGCCCCTCTCATTCCCCCCTAGGGGTGGTTGGCGCACCCCTGCCTGGCCCCCTGGGGCAGCCTCCTCCTGGATGGTGGCGCAGGGAAGAGAGGGGCGTGGCCCCTGGAGCAGCTGTTGAGTCAGTTCGATACTTTCATAGCGGACCGTCTGGAGTCTCAAGAACCCGTCTTCATGCTCCTGGTATCTGGAATAGATAACAAACACCAGCACTTGTATCATGTTGTTGAATAAGCCAGTTTTAATGGTAAATTGCCAATTCATCTACTGCCATTTCCTCTAATAGCCATTTCGTCTACATTCCTTTCGTCTAATGCCATTATGTCCATCAACATTTCGTCGACCACCCATTTCGTCCAGTCATCATTTCGTCCAATAGTCATTTCGTCTAATCACCAGTTAGTCTTTAACCAATTCGTCTACAACCATTTCGTCTACCATGTTCGAGTAACAAGATTACACAAACAAATGCTGTAAACCAAAATGCAACATAGATCAACTGATGTTGAACATAAAAGAAACTCTCTATGATGAAGAAGGTGGACCGATGCCTCCACATGCATCACACAAGCGAAACCTCAAAATTTGGTGACTGAAAATTATGTGA
Source organism: Arbacia lixula (assembly GCA_963669155.1). NCBI lineage: Eukaryota > Metazoa > Echinodermata > Echinoidea > Arbacioida > Arbaciidae > Arbacia > Arbacia lixula. Next base: position 192,302 of record OZ022587.1, on the reverse strand, counting down.
TTGATACTTCATAGTTATGCCTTGCAAATATGTAGGATGATATACGATGATGAAAACACATGTACACACGTTTGACTGCGATCAAAGCTCGACCAATCCCGGACCTGAATCAGATATGAGTGGTCATTACAGACAGGTCATCTTTGAAGACGGTGGTCTTTGCAGACAGTTTTGTGACTGTTTTTAATGACTTGACCAGTGGCTAACCTGAATCGGACATGTCCAGACGGCCACTTGAAGCGGTGTTTTTCCTTGAGATGATTGGTCAGTCTGTTGCCGCGGGTGAACATCGTCTGGCAGACATGGCACATATACCGCTTAACATTTTCCTACCAAGACAAAACAAAAGGAATATACTGTACTGGGAAGACAAAAAAGCCTTCAAAAGGTGATCGTGAGCAATCTTCTTGCCAATGGTCTTAAATTCATGTATTGTCCATTTTAGAAACTTGCTGACAGTTATTTGCCCTCAAGTGATCCATATTTGGAGTGATAAGTGATTAAATCACAAATCCTCAAAATGTTCGGGCCCAACTAGATTACAAACAAATCCTACAGATACATACAGAGTAAAGCAGACAAAATCGCTGATGACTCATCATTGATTTTGTATGAGGGATCACATCTCTTTATAAAGAGAATACAAACATCAATTACTACAGTAGTTATTCTTCAGTTGATGGATGAGCCTGGTACTAGGGACATGCTGTCTAGCCATGTGTTATGCATTATTTTAAAGGAACAAGCATTAGCACTAGCATTATCATTACGGGTTAACAGAGTTAGGTACGGGTGACCCATGTACGACTTGTCAACAAAATCTTACCAAAACAAGACAAAAGATCTCTCATTTACTCATTAAAGTAGATTATAGACAAATCCTACAGATGCAGAGAAAAATCTAGAGCAATTCAACTGCCATGCAGTTGATAAATTAATATGCCTCCATCTCTTTGTTAGCTCTATTTAGATTTATTCTCAAAGAATGTGTATGTTTGGTGGGCAATGTATCATTTAATTCCTATGTGAAAAGAAATATATTCTGTTTTTCCATGTTTAGCCAAGTTTGGCAATGTCCATTGACCTTTGACCTCCTACTTCTTTGACTTCCGATCTAGCCAGGCTGTCTAAATCCATCCTTGTATGAAGTTTGTTTAAAATTACCCAATTTTGAGTGAAGTTCATTGACCTTTTACCTTGCAGGAATTTTACCCAAACTTCACCAGTCTACCACCAATACCATGAAGTGATATATATCTGTACTGTGTTTGGTTTGAATTGCATCCTTTGATTTGGATTTATTAAGAAAAGAGTCAATTTTTGGCAAATTTTCATCAAAGAATCCATCCTTGTATGAAGTTTGTTTAAATTACCCAATTTTGAGTGAAGTTCATTGACCTTTTACCTTGCAGGAATTTTACCCAAACTTCACCTGTCTACCACCAATACCATGAAGTGATATATATCTGTACTGTGTTTGGTTTGAATTGCATCCTTTGATTTGAATTTATTACGAAAAAAGTCAATTTTTGGCAAATTTTCACAAAGTTCATTGACCTTTGACCTCTGGCCTTTGAGAAATTTCACCAAAAACGTCACCAGTCTACCCCGAGTAGTGATCCATCTTTGCACTATGTACAATAAAGGCTTAAATCAAGGAACGTTTAAGAATGAAACAGTTGAAATCTTGGACATGACTGACCCCTGAGTGTGCCTTCTTAAAGTGGCTCTTCATCCCATGGAGTGTCTTGGCAGTGTAGGTGCAATCCTCGATGTCACAGCTGTAAGCGTCGTCAGCATTGTGGCTCTCCAGATGTCTCCGCAGGTCAGCCATCGACTTAGCCCTGACAACAGTAAGCAGAGGTGAGACAATTTCATTTTGACACCGTGGATGAAAATGAGAACAGTGAACAATCGGTTCTAGCCGTCCTTCTTTCCTATTCACATGCAGTTTCACAAAATAAGACAAGAGATGCAAGCAGCAGTGCGTGTGACGTCATCTGACCCCCTGACACACAACGTGCCAGAGCTTGTTTACAAAATGCAGCCTCCGCATATGCAATTTGCACTGACATCATCTGTTCGGGCGCTGATTGGCTGCTGTCCTCGACTCTTTGAGAACGAAAAATCTCAGAATTCCCGTTCTCGATTCCTCATGGCAGACAGCGATGCGGGGGTGGCGCATGCGCGGATTGATCTTGGTATCGGATTACCATTCTTGAGTCCGTCCGTTGTCAAAACAAAAGCTTTTTTATTATATAGATGTTGGCTGCCGCTGGAAGAAACATCACTTTATGTTCATACCACAGCGAAGGACTTATTTGTTCCCGAAGCAGTAGTGCAAAACTCCGAGTTGTGAACACTTGTGATGTTTACAACAACAAAGCCAACATCTGATTTATTATTCAGGTTCGTCGACTGAACATTGAGTCTAACTAGTACAATGTGTCGGAATAAAGTCACTCCACCTCACGTCAGGTAGGTTCACTGCATGTGGCTGTGTGGTTAAAACACGCAAGCAATGTATCAAATACACACACGGGCTAGGTTCGTAGAGTACGTCTGGTACAGTGCAGAACAAGTACCGGTGTTATCATGGTTATGTTGACTGGCAAAATGATGTCAGTGGGCAACATACCAATTTCTCTTGCTGACACATGACCGCATTCAACCAATCGATAAATAATGCTAGACAAACCTGAATAATATTATAGAAATATCTTATGATCAAGACAGATTTTGTGGAATTTATTAGCTCCTGAGGTGAAGTGGAGACCATATGGGATACTACTAAACTGGTACCCGAGGCTCTATACTTCACCAAAGGGACCAATAGATTCCACAAAGATCCTAAATAAAGATCATAAAATATTGATTTTACATCCTTCATTGATAAGTTATTGGTTCATTAAATGAGACAGAAAAAAAGCACATTTGAATACTCTCAATGAGGTATATTTTGACGTGTTTAAATTCAGACAAATTTTGTATCATTTTGTAGGCCTGTTGTTTGGGCTCGGGATATGGCCCCGCAAAATTAGTTCTTAGCGAAACGGTCAGGGCTTTTAGCAGTTCATAAAAATATCTGTACTCGTAACACCTCTCAACACCAAAAGTAACAATGGAATAATCCTTTTTAGAAGTGACATGCGTATCAGGAAATACCATATCAATGTTGAGGGGTGATCAACAGATTTGAAATGCCTCTCAGGTTGCAGAAATGTCTATAAAACCCCTCCCCACCACAATCAACAATTGAATAATCCTCTACATAAATAACCTACATGCTGGGAGATACCATTACGGTGTAGAGGGGTGAGCAACTTACGAATGCTCGCACTGATCACACTTGTAAGGCCTCTCGGATGAATGTCGCCATTGTATGTGCTTCTTCAACAACGAGGGCGCAGGGCACGTCATGTCACACAGCGGACATTTGTAGTGGTTCACTGATTACACAACAAAGAAAAAACAAATCCAAGGACTTAAAGGGCATATACTGTACTGGGAAGGCAAAAAGAGCCTTCAAAATGTAATTCTCCCTATCGCATATAGCCGATATCCAGCGATATCACCTCGCGATACCGATATCTGATTGATTGCTCTTGGAACATATACTTCCGGTAAAAGTTTGTTGTCGGCGCAAAGTGATCTAGAAATCGCTTTTTTTGGATGAATTAATCAGTGAACAATTTATCTAGGGTTAAGGTTATGGTCAGGGTTAGGTATAGAATTAGGTTTAGGGTTAGGGTAAGGGTCAGGGTTAGCTTTAGAGTTAAAATTCATAAAATTAGTGGGAAACCGTGGTCCCTATTGTACGGGATGTACGTGGACCGGAAGTTCGTATCCCAAGAATTAAAGGTAAAATAATTAGAGCGCCACACACGTTCAGATTCGGAGGGCTATATGCGATAGGGAGAATTGTTAGCAATCTTCTTGCCAATGGTCTTAAATTCATGTATTGTCTATTTTAGAAGCTTGCTGAAAGTTATTTGCCCTCAAGTGATCTACATTTGGAGTAATGAGTGATTAAATCACAAATCCTCAAAATGTCTGGGCCGAACATCTTGAGGATTTAATCATTAATCATTACCCAACATGTGGATCATTTGAGGGCAAATAACTTTCAGCAAGCTTCTAAAATAGACAATACATGAATTTAAGACCATTGGCAAGAAGATTGCTAACAATTACATTTTGAAGGCTTTTTTGCCTTCCCAGTACAGTATATGCCCTTTAAAGCTATAGGATATCAGCCCGTTCTTTACCAAGCCCGCATATTTATGGGCTGGCTTTTTCCAACTAACATAATAAGCAGCGTGAATGAACTTCAAAATCCCAATCAAAGGGATAGTTCACCCTGAAATGATTTTGGTTACAATAAAAGGAGACACATATTATAATATAAGAAATATTATATTATAAGAAATATATTACTGAAGGTTTTACAAACATTGGTCAAGGGAAAGAAAGCTATTTAATTTTAAAGTTTTGATTTTGTGATGTCACGTGTGTGGTGCTCTCTCATACGTTGTGTAAATTTTCTTTGGAAAACGTCCATTTTCTCCAAAGGATATTTACCATTTATTTTGATATATCATTAGACACATGTTTTTACACACATATCACTATGAAAATAATGCATTCCTTTATCAAAGAACATAAAAAAGGCAATTTATGGAAGAAAAGGTAGTACACAACATATGGGACAGCACCTCGTATGTGAAGTCACATAATCAAACATTTAAAATCAAAGAAATATCTTTTCCATTGACCAATTTTTGTCAAACCTTTACTGATATACATGTATGTTTCTTTCACGTGTCTCCTTTAATTGAAATCAAAATAATTTCAGGGTGAAATATCCCTCTAAGTGTATATGAAAGCTAGCGGCCATTAACAGTGGATTGTTCATGCCAGTACTGGCAGCTTGGAGATAGGTCAGACAAGCCTTGCTAACCAAGAGGAGATCAATGGGGTTATACATGTATGTACATGTATACATAAGGAAGATTATCAAATGCTAATGCACTAGAGCAGGCAAGACTCAGTTTACCAAATTTAATTCCGGTTTAGAAATACCTTACCTACTGCTGGAGCTTTGGAAAATAAATTGAATTGAATAATTGACTGTCCATTCATGGCAATTAGCTTTGCTTTAAAAGTAGTACATATTACTTCAATACAAAATAGCATTACACACATGAAAGATTTGTTGCTACATGTACATTAAGCCCTTATGCCAGAGATTAAATGCTGCACTATGCGATTTATGTGTATTGAAATGTGCAAAAAGGCACAAGTGCCGCATAAATAGTTAAAATACATTTGAGCATATTGAGAACATGTTGAGTTTGTATGCTGGGTGTCAGGTTGTCATTTCTCACCATGATGTCTCATGTGATCTCTTAGCAGCCGCTCAGAAGCAAAGACCTTGGAGCAATGGGAACACTGGTAGTTGGGCTCTGCAAGGGAAATATAAGCAGTGAACAGTTAGTTTACAACTAGCCTATGTGCTGCTATGACCTGGTAAATCTATTAACGAGGTGGGGCGAAATGACCATGGTCATGCACGCACTTTTGACATAATGCGGAGTATTTGTCCTACTCCATACAAAAATGGAAGCAATATATTGTATTCAAATCTTGGAAAATGCTTTTAGTCAAAACTGCTCAATAATTTGATAATTATTTTCTAGTTTGTTTATTACTGTCTAATAACTCTGAATGTCTTTCTGTGTATATGTCACTTGTTTGATGTCACAGTTCTTATTTGTATCAATGTATCATCTTGGTAAACCAGTGAAAATGAAATTTCCAATGGGACAATAAGTTACAATATCAATTTCCATATACCACATGCATTTCATCAATCTATGTATTTTCATTAATTATTTTTATTTGTACAAGTTTTCAGATATTGTAAATTGTCATGCAATTCAGCTGAGGCAGCGAGATGATGATATTCAAACTGAACTGAAATCCAAAGGTTAAAATGTGAACACAGAGCTGTCAACCTATGAAAGTCAAAATCATTATTCTGCACCTCCCAAATCTGTATTTTTCATTTCAAATTTGAATTGATAAAAGAGGCCAGTCATTTTTTGCGGTTCTGCAAAAGGCGCTTGGGTACGCGTATAATAATACATTAGTTTATTTTGCAAGCGATGTCGCAAGTGCGATCGAAAGCCTGGGAGCGTTGCAATATACCTTGTGTATTAATATTAGCTAGCTATGACGCAACTTTCGTCTTTTTCTTTTTATTATTTCATTTTGCGGTGAATTTGCACTCTTTGAATGCGCTTTTTTCCTTTCGTATTCTCTTTCAATTTTCGTAACTGTTAGCAGCCCTGTTAACAGCGTGACCCTACCTCCCATGAGGCTCTGCCGGTGGATGTGGTCAAAGAACTTGGTGCGGTTGCTGAAGAGGCCACCGCACTGGCTGCAACCAAACTTCTTCTCCTGGGAGTGGCTTCTGAGATGGTCCCTGAGTTTGTACTTGTCCTTGGTCTTGATGTTGCACTCTGGTGGTATTAAAAGAAGAGAACAAAATATGAAATACCACAATGTTGCAAGGTTCAGGTGATCCCGTACATTCATTAACCCGCGGTTCCTCCCACGTCTGCACGTACGTCATAAGTACCGGCACACAACTAGCGAACACTCACTCCTGAAGACGGACAGTCAATCTACCAAAAACGTTGAGTCTATTTCTCTACTCATCTGCTCTTCACTCCTTCTGGTTTACAGTCCTTTTAAGGACTACATTCATTTCGAAAGAATACTCTACTTTCAAATCGCCACTTTCTCGCCTTTCCAATTCACCATCAATTCTATCCACTTTTTCTCTTCTCAGTCCTTCCAAGACTTTACACATGGTGTACTGTAAACCTTTTTCCACGATTGATCACCATGCAAACCTTCAAACATCATCCCTTACATTCAAAACATCTCCTGAGAGTGGCTTCTGAGATGGTCCCTTGATTTCTGATCAATTTAAATCATTACTATGTATACATTAGAGGGAAGGGATTGCGATCGATTGCAACTCTTCATACGACAGGGCCAAGGGGTCGATGGGTTAATGGAGAAATAAATAGATCTCCCTCTCCCTTATCGCGTTGCTACTGGAAACTGTGTGGGTACTGTCATAATGCAAAGCAATTTAAAGGTTAAGAGAAAGGGCAAAGTGATCTAGCAAATCAAATAAAATCACCTCTAGCTAATGGGAACTATATCAGTAATGAGATTGATTAAAAGTGACTTACAGATTCAAAAATAAAATAAATTATATGTATCTTGAAGGATCTTGCATGGTGAGAAGTACACAATGAGTTTCATGGTAAACCATATGCTAGTTGATGCAAGGACTGCTGGATCATTCACTTGGGTAAAGCTCTGAATAGAGCTATTCGTAGAGTGATTGAGAAAAGAGAGAAACACACAGAGAGAAGAGAGAGTGAGTGTAGAGTATAATGGGAACAAAGACATTCAAACTGATCATACCTCTCCATTTATAGTTGAATGACTTAGAGAAGAAGTAATAAAATCAATTGATGTATGGGTTATGGGAGCCATGTAACTGCCCTACTCTGACACAAGGAAGCAAGTGACAAATCACTCAAATCTGGGTTATTGGTGTTCTTAGATTGTACCCAGCATATGCATACGGCCAAAATCTGGACAAGAAATATTCATCTTGATAGATATTCAATCTAACATGATGTGGTGTTGCACTGATGCCAATGCAAGTGACAGACACATTGTGCTCATTTACAAGAAAAGTGTCTTTTGTTAGTTGCTTCCTTTTGTCAGAGTAGGGCCTAACTGCTCTGATGCAGTGTAACTTACAGAACCCAGGGGGTGTTTCACCAAGCTGTTCTTAAGCTAAGAACGACTTGAAGCATTACTTCGGACCCTATATTGTGCTGAGTGAGATATCCCCCAAAAGTTCCTGTTTTAAAATTGTGGGAGTTAATTTTGAACAATCCTAATCAAATTAGACAAGTCAGAAACTTTGTATTCAGATGCTTGTTTAACAATAAGAATTGTAATTTAACAAAGATGAGATTTCAACTTTAGTTGATGGGAATTAAAATCATTGAGAATGTGATTTAGCAGAAGAAGGGGGTCACCAGTCGTGCGTGAATTCGTTCTTAGCTTAAGAACAGCTTGGTGAAACACCCCCCTGGGCCATGTTGCATATAGGTTTCCAATCGTTGTAACTTACCATCAATGGTAACTACCATGGCAACAGCCAATGAGCTCTCATTATTGTGCTGGTTGCCATGGTAGTTACCATTGATGGCAAGTTACAATAATTGAAAACCTACATGCAACATGGACTTGATGAGTTAAATGGCAAACAAACTGATCATACCTCTCCATTTGCACCTGAATAATTTGTTCTGGACTTCAGCCATCTGACTATGCATCTCAACATGACAGTAGAAGAAATCAGGGTTGTTTGTGATGAACTGAAACAAATCAAGCAAGAGTCAATCACAGTTAAACAACTTAGTAAAAACTTCCAGTAATTACCTCATGCAACAACATGTATACACTTTTTCCTCCCATATCAATTTGTTCAAGACACAGAGCTCTAATGAATTGATCAAAATGAATGACTTCAATCACTCTATTTTGAAATTGGCAACTCATAGAGTAGAAGTTGCAGGATGGCTCAAGGTGTTCCTTCCATTACATTGCGTTTGGAAAGAAAAACACAGTTTATAGAACTTTTCCATGTTTTCCTTTACACATTTCAATGCACGCATATGTGTACCATCTCCATCAGGAAAAAAATTAATTCCCTTTTTTTCAGGGGCTACTTTTTGAGCACATCAGCCGATTTGGATACAATTTTACATTGTGTCGATGGGAATTTGGGGGGCTCTTTTAACCTTTTTCAGGGCTCTTTTAAGCATTTTGGGCGCAAAACCCCCATGTATTTTTTCCCCTGGTCTCCACAGACCATCCCCTGGAGAGTATGTATTCCTTGTTCCCTGCATGATGTCAAGATTAATCACATCATCCTCCAACTCCTACCAGGTACTCATTTACACTCCTGAGTTGAGAGTAGCAATGTGGATAAAGTACTGTATACGCCATACATTATACATTTCGCAAGGTTTCTGTTTTCGCGAATTTTGCGAGTCGGATGCTATTCGTAAATTTAACAACACACGAAACCATGAATACGACGTGCAAGAGCACAGAGTACTAGTACTTCACGATCGCGAATTTAACCACTCGCAAAATTTACGATAACTCATGATTCACTAAAAATTAGATTCGCGAAATATATGGCGTATATCTTACTCAAGGTCACAAGTGTTATGGGTGGGTTTGAACCCGGGACCTCAAGATACCACAACCTCTCTAGACTTGAATAAAGTGTTCAGTATTTTATAACAAACCGTCCCAGCCAGAAAGAAACCCCATACAATTGTTTTCCTGGTTTTGTTTTCTCTAATTTTTACTCCTTATATGATTGATAATAAACCTACTGTGCAATATCACAAGATTGAAATGTCAAAATCTAATAGCTTTCTTATCCTTTCACAGATTTTCATCAAACCTTTACCAATATGTTTCTTTCATGTTTCTGCTTTTATTGAACGTAACCTATCTTCAGGGTAAACTATCCCTTTAATGTGGTGATAAACCTACTGTGCAGTCGCACGTGACGTCACAAAATTGAAATTTCAAAATCTCATAACTTTCTATTCCTTTGACAGATTTTTGTCAAAACCTTCACTAATATGTTTCTGCTTTTATTGAACGTAACCTATCTTCAGGGTGAACTGTCCCTTTAATGTGGTGATCAACCTACTGTGCAGTCGTCCCATGAGCAGACGAAGGAGCTGGGCACCTCTGGGATGATATTCCTGCAGTGAGACTCCAGCTGACAAGGCTCGAGCTTACATCGCTCACGCTCCACAGTCCCAACCCATTTAATCCGTGTATGGTAGCCGTGGAACAGTAGATGTCTCAGCAAGGCACCCGATCCCTCCGTAGTCACATAGCCACAGTCCTCCCACTGGCACTGGTACTCATCTAGTGGAAACAGAAAAGGTCAGCACTGGCACTCATCTAGTGGAAACAGGCAAGAGCAACAGATACATCAGTCTGCAAACACCATGTATATTTGCACAGCCTGCTTTCCGTAGGTAAGTACTTTAAAACCAGGAATTGTCACTCTTTCCATGCAATGCAGGGCAAGCGCAAATATAATATCACCGCCGATTTAAAACCTTCCTGCTTTCTTTAGCACGCTTAATGCGCAAGTCTACTGGGGATTCCGAAGAGCACTAGCATTCAACTCATGCGTGTGTTGAATGCTGTGATACATTGCACAGCCATCTGCTTTTTAGTGGCGTTGCTTTGTTGATGATGTTAATGCATAGAATGGATTGTATTGAAGTGACAAGTATTTCCTGTGCGTGAAAATAACTTCCTGCGAATATGTTGTAGGTGCGCATGCTATGTCGAAAAAAATTTACTTGCCGCCAAAAGTACCGGTTTTAAAGTACATGGATACATGCTTCATATGTCATTTTTTTAAGGACAATCGGTATTTGTTTACCAAGCAAGCTGCTGCACTATGTGACTTGTACGTACACTACAGCTCAAAGGAATTGGCATAGCGAAAGGGAAAGGGAAGAAAGGGAAAGAGCCGCAGTTTTAAACCACGGTATATTTTGTCCAGTTCAGCATGAAACACGATGTATCAGCCTAAAAAGCATCTTGTTTCATGCTGAACTGGACAAAATATACCGCAGTTCAAAACTGCGGCTCCTTCCCTTTCGCTTTCCCCGATGCCAATTCCTTTGAGCTGTAGTGTATAACTCAACTGTAAAGATGCATCAATGGTGCAATTGTTGAAAGAGTTGAAACACTCTTCACTCTTACCCATATCATTCTCATCGACGTCCGCAAGGCACTTCTCAATGGAGAGCGCCCCCACGATGAACTCCTCAGCGTGCGTCATCAGGTGATTAGTGAAGAGTTGGATTGTCTCGAAGACCTCGGTACAGTTGGCCCATTCACATTGCAGCTGAAGCTGTTTCCTCTGCGACACTGGCACAGGCGCCATGCTGGTTGGTTGGCAAGGGGGCGTGCACAGCTAGCAGTGGGAACTCTATTTGTGGGTGGAAAAAATGTCACGGAGTTAAATTAGTTTTCTAGTAGCTTTTACAAGAAACACTATCCCTTTTGACATCAGAAGTTCAGAGCATGTATCCTGAAAATTCATTGTAGACTTCACCTGCTCATTATATTGATTCTAATGTACAAACTATGTGCAATTTGATATCTATCCTGGTCTTTAGACACTTGTTTTCTTTCTTCTTCTTTCAACAAACAAAACCCTAATCATGTGCTTATTTCTTATAGAATCACAGCAGCTGGCCCATTCACACTGCAGCTGAACGTCACCCTGAAGTCGTTTCCTCTGCAAGCTTGGCACAGTCACGATGCTGATTAGTTGGTTGGCAAGGGGGAGTGCACAGCAGTGGAAACTCACTGTGGGATACCTTTTGTTTTCAAGATCTCTTCATTTATACAGGAATGAAAACATAGCTAGTTTAACGTCATAAGCCCAGACACAGCTAACTGACTGCTACATGATGTACATTCCAACTTTCCTAAATTTCTAAAATAGTAGAATAAACCCAAATCATGAAAATACATTATCTAGCGATGTAATTTCTGATATTAATTTAGCAAGGATACATGGACAATCAATGGCTATCAAAGTTCTGACATTGTCTGAACATGTTTAGGCCTAATAATAACTTACTTAAATTACAGTGACATGTAAAATTACCCACAACACTTCAACAGCGCAATGTATTTCTGTCTTTTTCTGATTCTGTGCAGAATAAATATGCAACTACCTTTTAGTATCATTATGAAGGATATAGAATCTTTAGCAACAATACTTAGTTGGAGGGCGCGCTGCACTGACCGAGATTCGAGATGTACTACTGTGCATGCCGCGCAGTCGACTGGTACTGGTGCAGCTAGCAGCTCCAGATCCAGCGGGCATAGCGGGGCTGTGACTTCTGCACCGCCTGCTGCAGCCCATCGATCCAGCCAGGATATGGACTCAGCGCGTGAGTGGCAGCGAAACTTAGCGAGATCAACAGTGCACTAGCGGTTTGCTCGCACCAAACACCGCGATGGAAATGTAATTAAATCTACAGCCCAACTCATTACGTAGCACATGCAATTTGAAGGATGCTACAGCCTTACGAACATACGGTACATCAAAAGAATAATAGTAAGTATTTTCTCACCTAAATAATTCTTCATGGGCAGTGCAGCGCCAATTCTCAACCATTAAAGCCCAACTGCTTGGAAGTGTAGTATAATCGCTTGTAAAATAGGTCAGCAAGTTCAGATCGTATGAAAGATATACGGAACTAATTTGCGTTTCGTCTGTTTTATTTACAAAGAAATAGCCTAAATTGGCGTGAAATATGATCTAATTTTGTTGTGAATGTGTTTGGGGGGGGGGGGGGGCGATAATGACAATCGCTTTTCTAGTGGATATCACTGATCTCCCCACTAAGTTAGTGAGGATCGAGATCAGTGGTGGATATCGACAACAATGCACTGCTAGGTGTCCCTAATGCCGATATATAGGCTACTAGTTACTAAGGGGTATACTTCCATTTTTACCTCAAGTACATTCGGACTTCATTCCCAAGCAGTCTCCTGAACACCCCAGGCATTAGAGACAAAACTCATTTCCAGCCTATGATTTTAAGTGAGAAGTGGTTGAAGAAAGAAGAAGGAATGACGAAAATACGGATTTAGGAGACGACCGGCGCGCAGTATGCATAAGTGTAAGAGCTAGACAAATAATGGGATATAATATACATTATGGATAGTTAGGTGGATAGATGGGTGGATATGTGGATAGATAGGTAGATACATAATTAGGTAGATATGATAGGGAGATAGATGAATAGATAGATAGATTGATAGATAGATAGATAGATAGATAGATAGATAGATAGATAGATAGATACATAAATAGATAGATAGATAGATAGATAGATAAATAGATAGATAGATACATGCATACGTACATACTTTGACTTACAAAATAGATAGACAGAATAGGAATATGCCTTTATGAATATGTACGTACAGATATTCAGCTAGGTAATCAGGGCAGATGATTTAGACAGATATGTATATTGATAGGAACAAGTATAAAGAAATATAAAAGAAATGTTTATAAATTCCCCCATAATGTATATATACAGTAGATACATAAAGTTGTACCATTCAACCCGCAACTTTATCCCCCCCCCCTCTCTCTCTCTCTCTCTCCATATCTCTCTCTCTCTCTCTCTCTCTCTCTCTGTGTGTTTCTCTCTCCCTCTCTCCACCTATTCCTCTCCCCCCCCTCTCTCTCTCTCTCTCTCTCTCCCTCCCCCTCCCTCTCGCTCTCCATCTCCCCCTTTCTCTCTCCCTCTCTCTCTTCACCTCTTCCTCTCGCTCTCCATCCCCCCTCTATCTCTCTCTCTCTCTCTCTCTCTCTCTCTATTCCTCTCTCCCTCTCTCTCTTCACCTCATCCTCTCTCTCTCCATCTCCCCCCTCGCTCGCCCCCCCCCCTCTCCCTCTCTCTCTCCCTCTCTCTCTCTCTCTCTCTCTCTCTCTCTTTCTCTCTCTCTCTCACTCTCCCTCTCTCACGCGCATGCTATGTACACATACAAATGATTATCAGCACATCAGCATACTTTCCATAATCACAACCATTTGAAATTAAATATCTTTATCACTTTTAATTTTCAATATACAATCATGTACATGTACATGCATAGATTTAATTGAAATACAAATAGGATAGTTCTAACCACCAATGTAATAATATGTACATACACGGTGGTTGATTGAGTAGAAACAATTATTCACTTTCTGACCCAAGTTTCTGCCACCTTTTAGTGTTTTTCTCCGCCTCCTTCTCCAGTTCTTTCTATATTTTTGTTTTACAGGCTTGCAATATAAGTTAGTTTTTTTTTTAGTTACACATTCATAAAGATGAGGTGTTAAGTGTTTTCAAATGTCAACAAATTGTATATTAAAAGACTTGTTATTATTCAGAGTCTGCAAAAAGGATATATATTTCCATAATAATTATTATGTGTGCAGATGTGTGTATGTGAATGTGTATGCGTGCATGTGTGTATGTGAGTATTTGTGTTTGTATGTATGTATGCATGTATGTATGTATGTATGTATCTATTTATGCTTGTGTGATTTATGTGTGCGTCTGTCAAGCTTGCATCCCCAAATACTATATATATATTTTTTTTTTATAATACTCCAGTATCAAAGCCAACACGCATGTCACCCAGTCGATATAATTATCAGTCAGTGTTGTGGTACATTGTCATCCTCAAAGCACAAACATAGTCCGTGTAAGAAACTTTGCAGTAACCATGGTAACGCGATCTCTACTTGGTCTTCTGTTTGGCCTTCTGAGCGGCGATGTCTCTCTTCGCCTTCTCCTTTTGAGCGGCAATCTCCTTGGACTTCTGCTCAGCCTCTTTCTTGGCGATGGCCATCTCGGCAGATCGTTGCGCCTCGGCCTCGATTTTTCCGACTCGTTGGAACTGGGAGAATGAAGAAAAAATGAAATGTCAATATCATCACTAAACATCACCACCATCACAATCATTATCAGCATCATAATCAGTACATCATCATCATCACCACCATATTCTTCGTCATCACTTCAATTTTCATCATCATCGACTACGTGCATGACATAGCATCATTACCATTTCCAAATTATCAAAAAAATCATTTCTATCCCCCACCATCCCCACCACCATAATCAACATCATCTTCATCATCGTCATCATCATCGTCGTCATTATCATCGTCGTCATCATCATCATCATGATCATTATCGTCATCATCATCGTCGTCATCATCATCATCATGATCATCATCGTCGTCATCATTGAAAGTCACTACGCATCATCATACTAATAATCATCATCATTCATTATCCCCACCGCCACCATCATCATCATCATCGTTATCATCATCGTCGTCGTCATCGTCATCATCGGCAATCCTATACTCACGTATAGGAGTTGACAGTACAGCATGATCGCCACGATGAGGACTGCTCCTCCCACTCCGACCACCACGCTGTAGGCTAGGACGTCGTTCTCATTCCAATTCCCATCCGTCGAGGGACCTATTCAGAACATGATCATAGATTTATGTTTAAACCTCTTTTTAGAAGAATAATACTGTAAAAGTAGGTCGGTGTAGCGGCTTGGATGGTTGCCTCAGAGTCTTATAATCTTAAAACATTTCGAAGGATGAGAACAGGGCAGTGAGAGATATACACGAGAGCGTTCAAAGTTCCAGCTCGGAGCCACCAGCACAGAGAGGGGGAGGCCCGAACTGGAGAAAAGGGGTGAGGGTAAAAGAAGAAGTTGAAAAAGAAGAAGAAGAAGAAGAAGAAGAAGAAGAAGAAGAAGAAGAAGAAGAAGAAGAAGAAGAAGAAGAAGAAGAAGAAGAAGAAGAAGAAGAAGAAGAAGAAGAAGAAGAAGAAGAAGAAGAAGAAGAAAAAGAGGGGGAAGGAGAAAGAGAAGAAAGAGAAGAAGAAGAAGCTAAGGGGAAGAAAAAGAGAGAGAAGAAAAAAGAAGAAGGAAAAGGACAAAAAACAAAAGGAGACGAAAAAGAAAAAAGATGGGAAGAGAAGAGAGAGAGAGAGAGAGAGAGAGAGAGAGAGAGAGATACTAGACTATAAGGTCACGGACATTTTGGTGTAACTGTGTGACTCAATTTGGTTGCACGACGCAGTCTGAATCGCGAGTAGCTTTATTTGAGGACCAAACTTTGAGGCGAAGTTGGAGATAACGAAAATAAACACAATTACAGTTAGTATAACTCAGTGACCTATTGCATTCACAAGCCGTAGGCCTACTATTGAAAATGTTGCATAATTAAACTGTTTGATAAACATTTACATCTGCATTGCACAGTTTGCTTCAGTGTTTGGTTGATTTCAACTTGTCCAAGATAGAGTTTGTAATTTTTTTTTTCACTTAACAAGATTTTTGGTTTGCGCATATGATCACATAATTCGTTTTATTTTCTAGTACATGCATTCCTTTGACATATATTTATCATTATGGATAGAAAGATGTTGTAATTGGTTTTGATATTAAACATCTCAGAGTGCTATTGTAAAAAAAACACACCACTGAATCGTTGAAAAAAATAACTATATGCATTGTGTTGAAATGTTTTTTTTTTATGATTGTATGCATTTATGATTTAAATAGTGTACACATTATTTTTGAAAAAATAAAGTACCTCAATGAGAAAAGAGAAAAAAATATCCATTATTTTTTTTAACTATTACTATCCACTTTTACTTAATTCTTTATCTGAACGCCAATGAGGTAAAATTATATAGCAACAGTAATACTCCCGGCAGTGCTAGAAAGGGTTAAACAACCATAATCATTATCATTTTTACATCTATGCTGCATTATTCAATACTTGAAAAATCAATTTAAAGATAATCACTTAGGACTCCACATGTTATATTTATTCAAAGATCTGTCTACTCGAAGACTTATATCATTCTTGGTGCCCTTCTTTCCCATCTCTCTGATTTGTTTTCTTCTTCTGAAACAATCCTCCTCCTTAGGACCTCCTCCTCCTCCTCCTTCTCGATCCTCCTCCTCCTCCTCCTCCTCCTCCTCCTCCTCCTTTTCCTCCTCTTCCTCCTCCTCCTCCTCCTCCTCCTCCTCCTTCTCCTCCTCCTTTTCCTCCTCCTCTAGCTCCTCCTTCTCCTCCTCCTCCTCCTCCATCGTCACAGACTTCTTCATTCTTTCTTTGTCCGTCTGCTTGTTCATCATCATACTGCAACGTATTCTAGTTATATTGTCACGACTATCATTAGAATCATCTTCACCATCGTTGTCGTCGTCGTCATCATCGTGAAATCAATTTTTATTTTCATGATCATCATAATCATTATTTTCACTTTCGTCATCGTTATCGTCCTCATCGTGAAAGTAATTTTTTTTCATGATCCACATAATAATCATCTTCATCATCGTCGTCATCGTTGTCATTGCAATCACCTAAGAGTATATTGTTTTTGTTTTGATAGCATTCCATTTTTATAATGCGTTACACTGTACTATCGTCATCATCATCACCAACATCATCATCCGAGTCATCATCATCATCACCACCACCACCATCATCATCTTCAATGAAGACGCCTATAGAAAAAAATACTATTTCCTTTATTTTCGTGAAAATGCTTCAAGATAGTACAATATATCATATTATATTATTCAGTAATTTACTGGGCAAATTATTGCCGTTCTAAACACACAGATAACATTTCAGCCTGAACATAAAATACGAATCTATTTTCTTGAATCACGTATTAAAACCATTATTATTTGCGTACTCACCTAGTCCTGCGCTTGCAAGACTCACGACGGTTGCCAAGAGGAAAGCGATGTATTGTGATCTAAATGAAGCCATTTTGTTTTCCTATTGAATCAAATTGTAGATTTGCAGTTTATAGGCGCTTTGCGTTGTGATTAACGGCGGAGCTAGACCCCAACAAATGATGCGTGTCTCACAAGAACAAAAGTAATTCTACGAGTCACTGGACGTCTGAAGAAACACTGTGTCGTTCTCGAACCGATCGCAAATGGTTTATTACGTAGCTATACATAATTGCGCCCGCATATCTCGCTAGGCGTTTTGTCTTCTGTTTAATTAGTATATCAACAAGCTTGATAAGAGACCGAATTGATCTTTGGGCGTTGTTACTGATTAACTATTCATTCCGTCTTCGACCCATTAAACTCTATCGGTATATGAAAACGATCGCACGTTGGTGGCGATGGTAATGATCGGGAATGTGGAATGTCATAGCTGTAATATCTATCAATGTTGATCAGCATCGTTTGTGTAAATAAAAAGTGAAAACACAGCGGCAACCCTATGGCCGGTTCTTTAAGTCGGATTTAACTTCAGAATGCCCGCCTATGAGTTTCCTTCAACACTTGAAATATGCTGTGAATCTTTATATTACGTTTTAATGTAATCGTTGATCTCATACGATAGTGGACAGGCCCTCTTTTTTTTTTTTTTAAGCTTCTTATGTTCTTTTCTGTTTTGATTTTTTTTTTTTTTTTCACCGCACCCCCTCCCCCCTTTCAGCAACCAAATAGCTGGAGCCAGCGAACTCGTTCTGTGGCTGGATGGAGCGCGCCATCTCTCGCTGATTATTATTATTATCTGTGGATCTGGCCTGCAGTGACGAATGTACGAGTGTTTATTTAAACCCAAACATCCATAAATGTAAGTATTCTTCAATCAGCGGAGGAATGATGTTATACCACAATCAATGTTCATTACCAAGCACGTGAACTATCGTTACTAGGGGTGTAAGCGTGAAGTTAGTGAGATTCTTCGGTTTGTCTTTATTGATTGACGGTCCTACATATTGATTTTCGTGTTGGGTGAATCCCTTGTAGCCGGCTGTCCGGAGATCTCCAGTCAAATTTCAGTTTTAATTCTGCTATTTCAAACGTGATGAATGGGGAACTGAATTAAGAATGAAGGTAACACAGTACAGCTCAGTTACAGAACATTCTGCATTTTTTGTAAGACTTTGGGTGTGTGCTAGCCCCGGGACTGCTCCCGCGCAGCGGGAGCGTCCTGAGGGCTCGCCCCCGATTTCCCGGCATGTCGGATGCGATTAATGAATAATCGACCCGTGCACATGGATGAATTACTCATTTCAAGTATATTTATCACAGTATATGAATGGTTGAATGTAACTTCCATATGTCTGAAGTAAGAAAATGATGGAAAATATTGAGTAACGTTACCAATTTCCCCTTCATGTGTCTGTCTAATCATGGTCTAACAAAACGAAGTCCCTTCCAGACTGCCATCTTGGCTGTTTAATAACTTCGTAGGCATGCGCAAAGTAATATTCATGATGATGACGCTTTCGCTCTGATGACCGTATTTAGCGCTATTGATGAATATGCATGAGAGAAGTGATTTTTTTATTGTTTTGATTGTGCAAATTATCAACCTGATTTTCATAAATTGTGTCATTTAAAGTGACCAAAATATATTTAATTTCTATGTTATAAACTTCAGTGGCTGATCAAGGATTTTGTAAGAGAAATAGTTCCGAATCTTCCAACTTTCCTAATACCGTGCACCACTGCACCATCACTGAAATCTAGCTTAGCGGGATGGCGTTATTGGGTTGAAAAAAGTGGCTCTTAAAAACAAAACAAAACAAAAAATTACGGACAAACATAAATATGCAAAGTATAATAAATGCTCCAAAATAAAATTTTAAATATAATGAAATAAAAATTGGAATATAAAATCTGTTCCAATAATAATGAAAAAAGAAAAAAACAACGATGTGAAAAGAGTGCTACGGTAATGGATTGTTATTGAAAACGTAACACACACGAATCGTATAGAGAACTGGCGCATGCGCGTAAACTTCAAAAAGTCGGCAATCTTCAGATACATGTTTCCCAGCTGCATTAATTCTGACCGCCGTACGATGGTACGTTTTCAAGAAAAAAAACCCATCATGGACTAAATTCATCTTCAAAGCAACTACGGAAGTATTCATGTAAGTATTCTCCGTAAGTGTGTCCAATAGCTTTAAGTTCTGCGCAATATAATTAATGATATTTTCCAAAATTATCACTGCTTATCTCGACTACCTTGCACCAATGCTCGATGCAACGCAGCCCGCTCACTGCGTGAGCGGGCTGGTCGCAGTAAGGTGTGTGCATGTCATGACATGTGTATTATCAATTTTTAGTTTACTTTTTTGGTTGAATCTAATGGCCAATGCCACGACAGAGCTAGGACGAGGTAGGCAGCTCTACTCATCTCTTTCATAGTTTTATTTTTAATTAAATCTTACTAAGTTGGTCACTGTATAGTACCACATGGTCATACTATTGTTAATTTTTCCTCATGTTCTGTCAGTATTCATCTAGGCCCCAGCATTGACATCATTGGACACCATAATGGACTCTGAGGTGATGCGCGAAGGACGTCTCCTGGACATCGTCGATGACCAGTGGAGGATGGACAAGCTGCCCAACGATGACATCGAAGTCCCGCTCAGTCAGCTCCCCAGCGATGCGGACGGCGGGAAGGAAGAAGGCGAGAAGAACACGGAGGATCGCTGGACGGACCTTGCTCTCACCAATCTCAATTCCTCGCAGTCAGGCACTGCTGGAAGCTGATCATGAGAAGCGGCAAACAATTACAAAAAAACTTGGGGTGATTTTGCCCTCGCACATAACAAAAGAGCCGGTGTGAACTGATCTGGCCCTGAACAAACTCAACTCCTACTTCTTCTTCTTCTTCAGGTTAATCTGCCTCCTTCAATCCTGAAGATTCTTGCAGATACTGTGTGTGTGTGTGTGCATACACAGGGTGCGCAGGTGCTCACCCTTGCAGTCCGGCATCGCTGTGAGCTGAGAACTAGAAAGCGTTCATGAATAAGATGGTTCGTAGTTACACCATGGTCGGACAATCCACTGATTCACAGCTACTAGAATGCAGACGAGGATTTGTTTTTGAAGCAGTGTTGGGTGATGGATGTAAAAACACTTTGCAGCGTGCTCATAACATCATTAGAAGCAGGTGCACATGGTGGAACGTTCTTTCACTACCATATCAGAGCTGAATAGCTGTTCTCATATCTACCTAATGATGGGTATGAATGTAGTGGACCATCTAATGAATTTCCATTTTACTCTGTGAGTGGTACAATTGGCCCGAGGTCATTTGTACCAGCAATAATCTGCTCATGTGCACATTGCAACTCCGCACTGGCTTATTACAACAGTCCTGTGTCTTGTCCTAGTACATCTAGATTGTATGTCAGAGCAGGTCTACCAGGTCTCCTTTTCCCATGCTTTGGTAGCCAGTTCACCAGTTTAGAAACATTTTCCCCCACTTCTTGTGCATGTATCCAGCAAACATTTCCCTTCTCTGTATTTTTTATCTGATTTGAGGGAGGCCATTATAAAGCTCAGCATCCGTCATGTGCTATTTCTTATCCTCCTAGTGTAGCAGCCATCCAGTTCTTTGTTCTTTTATATGCTTGTTACACTGGCAAAAATGTCCTTAGCCTCATACTGTAGGTGGGCCTACAATTATATTGTATGTATTGTTAATATATATGCATTCACTATTCATGCATATGTGAAATATTATTTCTTTATGATTACGCTATTTTAATGATACATGTAGTAAACTATACATGAAATCATAATGAAATTGCGGTCGGTATGTATTTCTGTTCTTATAGATCTATTTCTCCTACTTTTGGTTCTTGCCACTATTTTTTTTTCTTCAAATCCTCCTTTTATTATCATTTTAGATATCTCCTTCATGTACTGTTTCTATGTCTTCTCCTTTTTCCTCCTCCCGAGAGTTTTCGTCTTCCCCTTGTTTTTGTGTTTTGCTTCTTTCTTATTCTTGTTCATTTCCTCTCAATTTTTTTCACTTTACTCCGTATATTTCCATTTAATACTTATTCCTTCTCCTTGGTGCTTTTTCTCTTGTGTTACTAAAGCAAAGCAAAAAAAAAAAACACAAAGGAGGGGGAACAAAAACTTTTTGAGAGTACAGTATTAAGAAGATACAGTGGATGTACAAGAGATTGTGGGGATATGGAGAGTGTGTCGGTGGACCCGTGTGTGTGTGTGTGTGTGTGAGAGAGAGAAAGAGAAAGAGAGAGAGAGAGAGAGAGAGAGAGGGGGGGGGAGGGAAAGAAAGAGAAGGAGAAGAGAGAGAGAGAGAGGGGTGGTCAAGAGAGAGAGAGGAGAGAGGGAAAAAGCGAGAGATAAAGAGAGTTGGTGAAGGACAACCAGATAGAAAACAATACATGTAATTAAGAGGGATAGGAAAAAGGCTGAAAACTATAAATCACATAAGATGGAAAGAGCGATTGAAAGAAGGATGGAAATAAATAACAGACAAAATTGAAAGAGGAAATGATACATGTAGAATGATAAGAACACTTTCACTCCCACTCTCTCTCACTTTCTGTGCGGTTCTCCTTTTCTTCTTTCATAGCTTTGTGCTCACCCACCTATAGCTCCAGTAAAAGTTCTGTATGTGCACCATGTCGCACCCACCTCTGTTTTCCCGAATGAGCTTCGACTCTTTGCCTTCTCATCCTCACTCTCCTCTCTTACTTTTGCACATTTTAAAATTAAAATAGTTACTGTACATGTACAAATCCAGGCAATCAATCACAGAATTCAAACAAAGAATCACATCACGAGATAATCACTCAACTGTTAACTTGGAGGTCTTAAATTGTAGGATGTAGGAGTCTTAGGCAGGAGGTCTTAAATAAATGTGATTCACAACAACTTCATTAAGGTGGGCACAGACATTAAGTTTTAACAAGTCCAAAATACACTTTATTAATTACATATGTACATGTATATAAACATATACATCCCCTAGGGACTAGAGGGATTTCTTGAGTTGATCCATGGTAACAAGCAAAAAGGGTTAAGGTAATTTCTGAGATAAGACATAATAAAGTCAATAGCATTAAAATATTTGATATTAAATGCCAACAAAAAAAAAGAACAGTTGATTTAACATTCAGATAGGATTTCATAAATAAGGTGACAACTAAAAAAAATAGCAATTTTAAATGTAAATCTGAGCTACCTTTTTAGCATCAAGATTTGAATACCAAAAATATTGTGGTTTAATCCCACAACGCAAACATCTTCATTAAATCTATATCATATATGTCTTGCAAAAATAACACTGCCTGCATGCAAATACAGCAATGTAAATAGTGTGTACACTCGCAGGTATGCATGCATGTCATAAACAACATAAATCCTTCAAATGACAATTATGCGTTGGGATCCAAGTCATGATATAATAACATATCATCTCTGCAAATTTATTGGGACCGGCATATTGTTCCTCCACACTACAAGAACTCATTGACATGGCTGAGATAGGAGGGGAAGAGCTTGTGGTTTGTACGACACTGCCGACGAAGCTTTTGTTTGGCGCGCTTCCACTTCCCCTCGATGGTATTTGTGTGCAGCCAATCATACACGGGATCAACGAAATTGTCTCAACGAAATTGTCTTTGTGTATCACTACATCGTGGAGGTAGTGGTAGGCCTACAACCCTCCATCCAGCTTGTCCAAATGGGCGTAGGCTGTCCAGCCATCACTAATTTATGTGAGTGCCAGGCAGACACATCGACAAGGGTGATGCTCCGTGAAGCAGCTGGTCTGCTGAACATCCCGGAAGATTGCGTTGCACTGTTACACTGGTCGACGATCTCCATGTGAAATCGACCCTCCCTCTCCACCGCACCAAACACCCAGTGGCGCTCTCGAAAATTCCCTCGATGATATTTTCTGTGGGACTATTTACTTTCATCGATTTTGATTCACCATTAGAGCTTGGCTGCAGACAATAAACACAAAGCAAAAATGCGCTTCCTTCCTATCTGCTACACTGCCCTACGGGATAGCAATGCCTGATTGCCTTCATTATCTCAGCAAATTTGTTTGGACTGGCATTGTTCCTCAAACCTCCCAATGGCCAGGCATTCTCCACCAGAGCCTGGCTGCACAGTTCTCAAGGACAGTTCTGCCAGTTTGTCGCTGTCTTGTCGTTGCAGCCCGTTTGTGTCTGGATAAAATCACGAGGAAAATCACACGCCCAGAGATATAGATGAACAGAGTGATCTGTTGGACAGACATCTCCCTGCGTGAGAACTGAGAAGAAGCTAGCTGTCAGTCTGAATGCTTTTCTTGCGTCTGCAATCTGGACACCTCCACATCTTCCCATCTAAAAGATCTATTCCGTCGGATGTGGTGAGCCTGTGGCGGTTTTGTACTATAGCCGGGTTATGACTATAATAAAAATGTGGTGTTAAATATGATGAAGTTAAGGTTTATAAACATCGGTTCATGCAGTAATCCTAAAATCACTATCAATCGCACGTGAAACACCTCAAATCATCATTGCGTGCTCTCATCACATTTGCCAACATAAAAATAAAAACAATTACGATTGGTCAGACACTATACAAAACTTCGTTGTACACAAATGTACGTTTGAATGTGCGTTTAATTATATGTATTCAAATCTCTTGTGAAGTAATTCTCCTTCCGTGAACACAATATATATGCATGTAATTTACTTATGGAAAATACCGATATACCTTTATCTTTGGTTGCTGTTTATTTATCAACAATATAATTAGGAAATAAATGGGTATTCGTATAGTTATAGTTCGTACTAATGGGTACGATGGTTTGTGTTGGTTTATCACGATAGTGTATCCATATGACAATAGCGATGCAAGTCAATAACTGTCGTGAATATCCAACGGTTAATATTCATCCGTTTACTGAGCTCTAGTAGATTTTGTAATCCACAAGCGTTTGTTTTTATAAACAATATGTTAAGCCTACTTGGGCTATAGAATTTATCTGTATTGCCTTATTATAAAGGCTGTGGTTTATTAACCTGCAATGAAATGTGCATCCATAAAAAGTGCAACTCGGTAACATGCACGTCACGAGTGAGGTGCTAAAGTTGACACTAGATGGCGCTAATTTAAAATGATCCTTTATTTAGGAGGCTACCAATGTTTGGTGCGCGTAATTAGAACATCAAATTATGCTCTTCATCGACCAGCGCAACTTGTTGCGGGTCGGGTATATATATACTGGAATTATTACATCAGCTGAATATTACCGAGGAAATACCCTCAAGGTAATTAATAAAATGATCCCCCTCTTATTTGGTTAATTTATACGCTGGCAATGTTGAACCAACAACAGCCATTAACTAACCAAAAAAAAAGGGTTGGAATGAAATATTATATTTTATCATAACATCAACCTTTAAGGGATGTTAATCGCTTTTGGTATTATAACGCAATGTAGCGTGTATGCGTCCTGGCTTTATTTATTTGTAATTTAGCCGGACGTGCCGTGGCAATAATGGCTCACGATTTAATGATGTATTTAGATCTATTGGAGCAGCGGTTTATAAAGCTGGGCGACTGTGGACGTTATTTGCATCAACACATTATATGTACTTGTACATGTATGTCTAAATACCCTGGCTACAATTAGTCATGATATTGCTCCAAGAAAACATAACTGATGGTGGTTGAATTAATTCTTTACACGGTAATCATATAGATTTCTAAATAACTCAACATGAAATAACCAGAATTAATACACTACAGTCTTAATATTCTTACAGGTAAATGATGCCTTAATTGGTATGAATAGGGAGGTTGAACTTTAGATAAGCTTATATATCTGCTTAGATGTGGGTTTATCCACAATAAGTATATAACCTCTACCTTTAACTTTCAAACATGAAACTTTATAAGTTAAGTAATATTATCATCAACACCTTCTTTACAGCAGTAAACTTGAGTTTAGTTTAGCTTTTGTTTAGCGGATGATTTATACAATTTATATCAATGACTTTGGGTCATTAAATGTTATACAGAACGGGCTCACCGGGAGTTCGATGCAGTAATATGCAAATCCGGAATACCGCTGAAATGTCCTCTAGGAATTCATATCCGAGGTAGATTGCGAAATCGCTCGTAGTTGGTTCTCTAGCTCGGCTGATTCGCGGCGAGAATTTAGCGTGCACGCTGTTCGGGGAAGTGTCCCTTGTAGTCCGCGATAGGTGACGCGATCGAACGGTGACGCGAGATGTAATCTAAAGAGTTTGCGACAAGTTGAACGGGCTTAATTGCTGAAGAAGATCAGGAAAACCTTACTTGTCCTTGGCTTGCGATGCATTACAATAATGCAATAATTGTTTGATGCATGGGACTCTTGTCATTAGCTGACGTCCGCTGGGATGTGTATCGACCTTTGTACGGCGTCTTGCAATATAATTGTGTCCCTGCAGTGGTTAGACCAGATCTAGGTCCAGGTCTAGTTGATGACGCTCTTAGCGTAGTGCTGTGATTTTAGCGAGAAGTTGAGGCGACAACCCTGGCTGTAATAGTGTCCAAATATCACTTTGTACGGGTTGTACGTTAGGCTGGATGTCACGCTGATAATGTAAATTGTTCGCTGTAAATTCACAGTTTAGATGCAGTAGCTGCATATATAATCTGGCAGTCCAATTAGTTGAGTTTCTGCAGTAAAATATCGCTCAGTTTGGCTTTGCAAATTTCACTGTCTCGTATATAAAATACATTGACATTTGCTCGGTCGCGGAGCGAAGTTGAAACGTGTGTTGACTCGACGCTATCTTCGTGCGGGGTTTTCTGTTAACAAAAATGGCTGACAATCGCGAATCCGTATGGAAATTGCGAAATATAGACGCGATCGGCTCTCGTGCTGATTCGCTAACGAAACGCGTACTAATACATATTCATTACTAAATTAACATATTTACACTTGATTGGTTAGAAGTACTACGCTTACGCTAACACGTCAGAATATATACATACATGAATATATTAGCATACGTTATAAACTGAAAACGTAAACACCTGTCTAGACATGCTAATGGACGGGTTTACTGATATTTACAAACTGATATGCCAGTGATACAATATGGAACATACAAGGCAATCTTATGTGAAGTGTGCGTTGCCTAATAATGATTTACAATGATGGTAATTTACAGGCAACATTTCGTTCATGTTCATGACATTTTAAAGAAAGAATCTAATTAAATGACATAATATAACCAACATGCTACATTTAGCCCCCTCCTAGTCGCGACTTGCTGAAAGCTAGGAGGGACGATATAAAAAAGAACAGTAGCGTGTGGGTAAAAGTACCCCGGGAAATTACCCTTTAAACACTAGCCTACAAACGTAAGAAAACGTTGTGGCCAATGAACGTGCCTGCCTGAACGCGTAATTCGCACAGGTGGGTCCGGCAGCACGGGAGGATCAGGGGCAGGTTGTGACCGGGGAGGAGGTGTTTGGGCTGGAAGATCATCCGCCCTGGGAGTTTCCCTAGGCCCTTGCCTATGAGTTTGTGGAGATGTGGCTTTCTCCATGAATGCGGGTTTTAGACGGTCTACACTCACCGTCACTCGTTTGCCCCGCTGATCTAGCACAAAATACTTTGGAGTGCGCTGTGTGACCTTGAATGGGCCACAATAGGGTGGTTGTAGAGGTTTCTGAACATGGTCTTGTCGGATGAAGACATGTGTACAGTCGTCCAAAACTTTTGGAATGTACGACTTGACCGATTGTTGGCGCGTGCCAGCAGGCGAGAGGTCCACCATGTGGCGTTTAAGCCTATGCGCATAATCGGTAGGGTCAAAGGATTCTGTGGCTGAGCTCGGAGCTACCATTTGTCCCGGGAGCCGAAGGTTGGTCCCATAAACAAGCTCCGCTGGTGTACAGCCGATATCTTCCTTGACTGTGGCACGAATGCCGAGTAGTATGAGAGGCAAGTGCTCTGTCCATCGAGTAGGTTCCGGCTGTGCCTTCAGGGAGGCCTTTAGCTGCCTGTGGAAACGTTCCACAAGTCCGTTGGACTGAGGGTGATATGCAGTGGTGCGCACTGATGTACTGCCTAAAAGATCTGTCAATGTCTTGAATAAGACAGACTCGAATTGTCGGCCACGTTCGTGAGTAATGGATATGGGTGATCCAAATCGGGCAATCCAGTGCTCAAATAGCACTTTCGCTACGGTTTCGGCCGATATATCCCTGATGGGGAAAGCCTCAGGCCATCGGGTGAACCTGTCAACTACTGTGAGTAGGTAAGAGTACCCTTGTGATGGGGGCAATGGCCCAACCAAATCTATGTGGATGTAGCCAAAGCGGGCATCAGGGGCAGCGAAGGTGCCCAGTGGGGCTCTGATGTGTCTGTGTATCTTTGCGCGTTGGCACTGCACGCATGTGCGTGCCCATTCCCGGACGTCCTTATTGATCCCTGGCCAAACGTAACGCGCAACTACCAACTTCTGGGTGGCGTTGATGCCGGGATGGGACAATCCGTGGAGGGACTCAAAAACAGTCCGCCTATGGCGCTTTGGGATGAACGGTCGTGGTTGACCGGTTGATGTGTCACACCAGATGTATCCTGCTTGAGAAGCTAGGAGAACTTTTTCAAGTTTTAAGGACGAGTCATCCTCGAGGAGTAATCGCAATTCTGCATCATCCTGCTGGTCCTTACTGATTTCGTCGAGATCGACGGTCTGAGATGAATGTAGGGCCATGACTGGGATGCGTGATAGGGCATCCGCCACGACATTGTCTTGGCCTTTAATGTGCCGGATATCCGCCGTGAACTGTGAGATATAGTCCAAGTGGCGTATCTCTCTGGGCGAGTGCCTGTCAGGCTTTGCGCGCAGAGCATAGATCAGAGGTTTGTGGTCCGTGAAAACTGTGAATTCACGACCTTCGAGGAAATGGCGGAAATGCCTTATGGCTAGATAGATAGCTAGGAGTTCTCGGCCAAATGTGCTATATTTGACCTCGTTTGGTTGCAGTCTCTTGGAAAAGAATGCAATTGGTCTCGATTCGCCTTCGTGTTCCTGCTGTAGAACAGCGCCGACGGCTGTGTCGGAGGCGTCGACCATGAGGCAGCTATGCCGGTCCGATGAGGGGTGTACTAACATAGTTGCGTTGGCAAGATCATGTTTGATCCTGCGGAACGCAGTAGTACACTCCGGGGACCATGGCAATGGTTTGCTTGAGCGGCGTGGTTGATTGCGGAGCAGATCTGTCAAGGGCGCGAGAATTTCAGCGCAGTGCGGAATGAAACGGCAGTAAAAATTTACCATGCCTAGGAACGCGCGCAGCGGTTTCAGTGTAGTAGGTTGCGGGAATTCCCTGATTGAGGCAACCTTTTCTGGAAGGGGATGGCAGCCCTGACTGTCAAGGTGATGGCCTAGGAAGTCCAGCTCCTCTTTGCCAAGCTCGCACTTTGTGGGGTGCACGACCACACCATACTCTTGTAGTCTGGAAAAGAGTTGGCGCAGGTGGTCACGGTGCTGGTCGGGTGTGTCGCTCGCAATCAAGAGGTCGTCTATGTAGGCATAGACGAAGGGTAGATCCCTTGTAACTCTATCGATGAACCTTTGGAAGGTTTGGGCCGCGTTACGCAGGCCGATTGGCATCCGGCGGAAATTGAATAACCCAAATGGGGTTGTAATGGCCGTCTTGGGCACATCCGCCGGGTCGATAGGTATCTGGTGATACGCCCTGACCAGGTCGATCTTTGAGAAGATCTTCTTCCCCACTAAATGCACTGCAAAATCCTGCAGGTGTGGGATTGGGTACCGGTCAGGTACGGTCATTCTGTTCAGTGCCCGATAATCCCCACACGGGCGCCAGTCTCCCGACTTTTTGGGCACCATGTGGAGCGGGGATGACCACGGGCTGTCTGAGGGCTCAATGATCCCTAGATCGAGCATGTGTTGAAATTCGTTTCGGGCTATGTTGAGCCGGTCTGTGGGCAGACGACGCGGGCGGCCTATGCATGGGGGCCCTTCGGTGACGATATGGTGCGTCACGTCATGCTTTATTGGTGCGTCCTTGTGCATCGGACTTGTGATGTCCGGGAATTGCGCGAGAATCTCCTCGTAGGAGTTGGCCGGTTCTATCGGGCTCATGGTAGGACTAATTCCACCAGTTGAGGGAACCGGGTCCATGCCTACAACTGCTAATTGAGTTGTGGAGTCGCGCAGGCACTGTGCACGGACGTCTACCACAAGTCCATAATGGTGCAGAAAATCTGCTCCCAATAGTGGCGTCGATACATCTGCCAGGATGAAGATCCACCTGAATGTCCGGCGTAGGCCGAGGTCAAGGGTCAGGGATCGCTGACCGTAGGTGGCTATTGTTGTTTTATTGGCCGATAGTGTGAAAGGCGATGCGGACTTTCTGTCCTTCACTGCGGCGGGTATGACACTTACTGTAGCGCCAGTGTCCACCAAGAATTTGCTCATAGAAATATGGTCTCGAACGAAGAACAAGCGGCAGTTTGTCCCAGCGGGCAGTGCCGCATCTACTGGCTGGGTTTCCCGTTTCCCGACTCTGTCGGTTTCGTAGGAAATTTACACGGTGAAATACACCTGAATGACTTGGCCCCAAATTTATGGTGGTACCAACAAAGATCGCCGACCTGCTTTCTGTCACGGCTCCGACTACGGTTCCGACCTGTATTCCTTCCTCGGGAGGTAGAACGCGATCGGTCGAGCTGAGTCTGGAGCTTGTCCACCGCGGCGACGAGGCAATTTACCTTCTCCTCAAGGGAGTGGTAATTGGATGCGGGTACGCTTGGCATTGGCGCAGTCTGCGGTATAGGGGCGGCTGCGGCGATTTGGGGGACATGAACGTCCATGATCCGGTCCGCTAGGTTTGCTAGGGCGTCCAGCGAAACTGAGTCCACGGATGCCGCAAGGACAACACGGATGCTTGGGGTTAGGCGTTGTAAGAACAATTCCTTGAATATGCCTTCCTCGAGGTGTCGGTCCCCGAGTAACTGGCGCATACGACGCAGCAGCTGGGATGGTTTTTTATCCCCTAGTTCTTCCTCGCTTAGGAGGAGCTGTACCCGTCGTTGTTCAGACGCTGATGTGCGCTTTATTAACTCCGCCTTAAGGGTGGAGTATGGCTTCTGAGCGGGTGTGTCTATGATGAGGTCACGAACCTCTACGGCCACCTCGGGCTGGAGTGCGGAGACTATGTGGTAGAATTTTGTTTCTTCTACCGTGATGCCTCGTGTGGCGAACTGCGCTTCCGCTTGCGCGAACCAAACCATAGGGTCCGCCGGCCAATATGGTGGTAGCTTTATGGCTACGAAGCTGACGTTCGGCTTGACGTCTTTCGCCTCCATTGTGGGCGGCTTTACCTCATCAGGCTCTTGTTTATGGGCCATGATGGGTATGAATGTGTAAGAGCAGTATTAGCTCAAATTACGATATAATTTATGTGTCGACCAATCACGTCGGGGTCACCAATGTGGCGGTTTTGTACTATAGCCGGGTTATGACTATAATAAAAATGTGGTGTTAAATATGATGAAGTTAAGGTTTATAAACATCGGTTCATGCAGTAATCCTAAAATCACTATCAATCGCACGTGAAACACCTCAAATCATCATTGCGTGCTCTCATCACATTTGCCAACATAAAAATAAAAACAATTACGATTGGTCAGACACTATACAAAACTTCGTTGTACACAAATGTACGTTTGAATGTGCGTTTAATTATATGTATTCAAATCTCTTGTGAAGTAATTCTCCTTCCGTGAACACAATATATATGCATGTAATTTACTTATGGAAAATACCGATATACCTTTATCTTTGGTTGCTGTTTATTTATCAACAATATAATTAGGAAATAAATGGGTATTCGTATAGTTATAGTTCGTACTAATGGGTACGATGGTTTGTGTTGGTTTATCACGATAGTGTATCCATATGACAATAGCGATGCAAGTCAATAACTGTCGTGAATATCCAACGGTTAATATTCATCCGTTTACTGAGCTCTAGTAGATTTTGTAATCCACAAGCGTTTGTTTTTATAAACAATATGTTAAGCCTACTTGGGCTATAGAATTTATCTGTATTGCCTTATTATAAAGGCTGTGGTTTATTAACCTGCAATGAAATGTGCATCCATAAAAAGTGCAACTCGGTAACATGCACGTCACGAGTGAGGTGCTAAAGTTGACACTAGATGGCGCTAATTTAAAATGATCCTTTATTTAGGAGGCTACCAATGTTTGGTGCGCGTAATTAGAACATCAAATTATGCTCTTCATCGACCGGCGCAACTTGTTGCGGGTCGGGTATATATATACTGGAATTATTACATCAGCTGAATATTACCGAGGAAATACCCTCAAGGTAATTAATAAAATGATCCCCCTCTTATTTGGTTAATTTATACGCTGGCAATGTTGAACCAACAACAGCCATTAACTAACCAAAAAAAAAGGGTTGGAATGAAATATTATATTTTATCATAACATCAACCTTTAAGGGATGTTAATCGCTTTTGGTATTATAACGCAATGTAGCGTGTATGCGTCCTGGCTTTATTTATTTGTAATTTAGCCGGACGTGCCGTGGCAATAATGGCTCACGATTTAATGATGTATTTAGATCTATTGGAGCAGCGGTTTATAAAGCTGGGCGACTGTGGACGTTATTTGCATCAACACATTATATGTACTTGTACATGTATGTCTAAATACCCTGGCTACAATTAGTCATGATATTGCTCCAAGAAAACATAACTGATGGTGGTTGAATTAATTCTTTACACGGTAATCATATAGATTTCTAAATAACTCAACATGAAATAACCAGAATTAATACACTATGTACAGTCTTAATATTCTTACAGGTAAATGATGCCTTAATTGGTATGAATAGGGAGGTTGAACTTAGATAAGCTTATATATCTGCTTAGATGTGGGTTTATCCACAATAAGTATATAACCTCTACCTTTAACTTTCAAACATGAAACTTTATAAGTTAAGTAATATTATCATCAACACCTTCTTTACAGCAGTAAACTTGAGTTTAGTTTAGCTTTTGTTTAGCGGATGATTTATACAATTTATATCAATGACTTTGGGTCATTAAATGTTATACAGAACGGGCTCACCGGGAGTTCGATGCAGTAATATGCAAATCCGGAATACCGCTGAAATGTCCTCTAGGAATTCATATCCGAGGTAGATTGCGAAATCGCTCGTAGTTGGTTCTCTAGCTCGGCTGATTCGCGGCGAGAATTTAGCGTGCACGCTGTTCGGGGAAGTGTCCCTTGTAGTCCGCGATAGGTGACGCGATCGAACGGTGACGCGAGATGTAATCTAAAGAGTTTGCGACAAGTTGAACGGGCTTAATTGCTGAAGAAGATCAGGAAAACCTTACTTGTCCTTGGCTTGCGATGCATTACAATAATGCAATAATTGTTTGATGCATGGGACTCTTGTCATTAGCTGACGTCCGCTGGGATGTGTATCGACCTTTGTACGGCGTCTTGCAATATAATTGTGTCCCTGCAGTGGTTAGACCAGATCTAGGTCCAGGTCTAGTTGATGACGCTCTTAGCCTAGTGCTGTGATTTTAGCGAGAAGTTGAGGCGACAACCCTGGCTGTAATAGTGTCCAAATATCACTTTGTACGGGTTGTACGTTAGGCTGGATGTCACGCTGATAATGTAAATTGTTCGCTGTAAATTCACAGTTTAGATGCAGTAGCTGCATATATAATCTGGCAGTCCAATTAGTTGAGTTTCTGCAGTAAAATATCGCTCAGTTTGGCTTTGCAAATTTCACTGTCTCGTATATAAAATACATTGACATTTGCTCGGTCGCGGAGCGAAGTTGAAACGTGTGTTGACTCGACGCTATCTTCGTGCGGGGTTTTCTGTTAACAAAAATGGCTGACAATCGCGAATCCGTATGGAAATTGCGAAATATAGACGCGATCGGCTCTCGTGCTGATTCGCTAACGAAACGCGTACTAATACATATTCATTACTAAATTAACATATTTACACTTGATTGGTTAGAAGTACTACGCTTACGCTAACACGTCAGAATATATACATACATGAATATATTAGCATACGTTATAAACTGAAAACGTAAACACCTGTCTAGACATGCTAATGGACGGGTTTACTGATATTTACAAACTGATATGCCAGTGATACAATATGGAACATACAAGGCAATCTTATGTGAAGTGTGCGTTGCCTAATAATGATTTACAATGATGGTAATTTACAGGCAACATTTCGTTCATGTTCATGACATTTTAAAGAAAGAATCTAATTAAATGACATAATATAACCAACATGCTACAAGCCCACCAGGCAAGTGGCTAGTGGCATACCTCGCACACCCTACCCATGTGTTGGCTGGCAGACCTCTTTCACTTCAGCCAAGAAAGCAATGCAGTCTTCAACTGTCGTCAAGCGGGGTACCACTACCACTTACCAGATCCATGAGAAGCATGCAGCAAGATGGCATCATCATCCATTATCTGATTTGCAGGCACGATTTCTAGCCGATGTGTAATTGTAGCCATTTGTGACGAGATGCTGTACGACTGAGTGAAGGCTACAGAACTGAAAGAAAGTTGTGCCATGCTGAACCTGTATTCCATAAAGGTAGCCTAGCCTCTGGTCGAGGCATTGGCGCATGGCGGCTGCTTCCCGAGCGAAGCGAGGTGCCGGTGAGCGCCGCGAGCTGCGCTTTCGCGCTCGGGATCGGGCAGGGAAGCTTCGAAGCAGACGTCAGGGCCTCGACGAGATGAGAGGAGGCGAGGCGATGCTGATCGGTCTGAGGGCGCGCGCGCGCGCAGCGAAAGATTAAGCTAAGCTGTGAAAAGAGACAGCGCCATCGCATCGCCGCCCGCGAAGCGCGAAATTCAACATTTTGATCTTCAATTTATTTAGTTTGAGCAATCCGTGATCCGTGACGGTTAACGACAAGTGCGAATCATCTCAACACTGCTAATGTTGAAAGGTATGCTTTGTAATGCAAATTTTTTTGACATTGGCTGCAGCGTTCCGGAGTAGAATGATTGATAATTGTGATTGTGAATAATGATTAGAAGTCAATGTGTCCCATTCGTTGAAGACTGTGTCAGTGTGTAGCCACCAATCTGAACTGTATGCATGTTGCCTGTTGACTGTTGTTGAGGTTTAGTGTTCCCGAACTTACCGTGTGAGACAATGTCACCGATTGATTAACCTTTTGTCCCTTTCAGATTCAAAAAGGTATTTCAAATACCTTTAAACTATATTATATTCTCCCCAAATAAAATATTTTTCAATGGAATCACCTCCTCAGCCAGGCTCAGACTCAGTGACCTACCGTCGTACCACAGGTTCCGAATACATTAAATTGCTTGATAATGCCTTGGTAAAAATCCCAAGACAATCATCCATGTGGCTGCTGGGGGATTTTAATCTGCCTGACGTGGACTGGGAATTAAACACCTTAAAGCCCAGTGGTCGATACCCAGGTCCAAGTAATGCCATGATTGACACTGCTCAGGATCACAATTTACACCAAATGGTGAAGTCACCTACTAGAAACAATGCTATATTGGATCTTTGTTTTACTAACATCCCATCCTTCCTTGAAAAGGTTGATATTAAACCAGGCATAAGTGACCATGAAGTGGTCATTATTCACGCTGCTATTTATTAAACCAAAGATGATCAAACTTCCAAAACGAAAAGGGTATCTCTATAAGAGAGCTGAATTTACTAAGATAAATGAAGATTTGAATAAGTTATATAATAAAATTTGTTCAGAACTCGACTGTCAACGATCTTTGGGAAAGATTTTCAAACACCTTAAAATCATCTATGAATGTAAACGTTCCATCCAAGAAAACTTCTTCCAAACCAAATGTTCCTTGGATAAACTCAACCATGAAACGTAATATCAAGAAGAAACACAAGCTCTATAAAAGGGCCAGAAACTCAAATAATCCAGAACTTTGGAATTTGTACAAGCAATTAAGACGTAAAAATGATAGAGACGTGAGAAAACTACGGCAAGAGCATATTCGAAAAATTGGCGATTGCCTCAAGAGTGACAATTCAAAACCCTTCTGGAATTATATTAAGACTCTACGAAGAGATGTATTTGGTGTATCTTCTCTAAAGACCGAAGGACGTCTACATTCCGATGCAAAATCCAAAGCTCAAGCACTGAATGATCAGTTCTGTTCTGTTTTTACACAGGAGGATCTCTCTTTTATGCCAAACTTAGACAATAGTTCTGTACCAGATATGCCAGATATTACAGTTACTGTTAAGGGTGTTGAAAAACTTCTGAAAAATCTGAAAGTTAATAAAGCTTCAGGTCCAGATAATATTCCATCTAGAGTTCTCAAGGAATGTGTTTCAAGCGTAGCACCTATCCTACAGATAATCTATCAAAAATCAATCGTAACTGGGGACTTACCCAAAGAGTGGCTTAATGCCAATGTCTCCCCTATATTCAAAAAGGGTGACAGGACACTTCCACAAAATTACAGACCTGTCTCTTTGACTTGTATTTTATGCAAACAACTTGAACACATAATTTATACTAATATTATGCAACATTTTGATAAACACTCAATACTCTGTGAAAATCAACATGGATTTAGAAGAGGTAGGTCTTGTGAAACTCAATTAGCTGGATTAGTAAATGACCTAGCACAGACACTCAATGATCGTGGCCGAACTGATGTCTGTATTATGGACTTCAGTAAGGCGTTCGATACTGTACCGCACAAAAGAAAATCGATAATCTTGGCATTAGAGGGAAAACCAAAGCCTGGATTGATGCTTTTCTTACTAATCGAAACCAGAGAGTTATACTTGATGGTCAAACCTCCATTGATGCTTTGGTGACCTCTGGGGTCCCGCAGGGCACAGTCCTCGGCCCTCTCCTGTTCCTTGCATATATAAACGATCTACCAGACCAAATTAATGCCAGGGGATGGATGTTTGCCGACGATGTTATATTGTACAGAAATATTTCCTCAACTGAAGACTGTGATCTTCTTCAAAGTGACTTTAACAAATTGTGTGAATGGCAAAATATCTGGCAAATGCAATTTAACACATCAAAGTGTTTTATTATGCATGTTACACACAAGAAGAAAATCACTCCCTATAAATACCATCTAGGGAACTCTGAACTGGGCATCGTTGACAGCTATCCATATCTAGGTGTTCATTTGTCAAATAATTTGTCTTGGACTAATCATATTAATACAACCGTAAACAAAGCAAACAGTATACTTGGATTGTTGAAACGTAATCTATGGAATTGTTCAACCCAAACTAAAGATATCGCCTACAAGACTCTTGTGCGGCCTAGGCTGGAATATTGTAGCTCTGTGTGGGATCCCCACCAGAAAAATCTTCAAGATAAACTTGAAAAAACTCAAAGAAGAGCAGCACGATTTGTATCTAACAAGTATCAACGCACAAGTAGTGTTACTGAAATGATGAGTATTCTAAAATGGGATACCCTCCAAGACAGGAGAACAAGTAGCCGGCTAATATTTTTGTTTAAAGAAATACACAATATAACTCCATGTAATATAAATCAAATCACTTCAAAAGCATCCTCCAGGCCAACAACTAGAATAACCAGACAGTCTCATGACTTAAACTTCAATATAATCAGAGCAAATAAGGATTGCTACAAATATTCCCTCTACCCTCGTACAATTGTAGAGTGGAATTCACTTTCTCCCACCACTAAAAATGCACCTGATCTAGCTGCATTTAAGAAACAGCTAAGCAAAAAACATGCTAAAGCTAACTAAAAGAAGTATATAGCGGCAGCGATTGCATGAATGGCCTGCACGTCTATAGCCTCTTTGAGGCGTTCAAGTGCAGTATTCACAAGTACCGACACTCAGTGCAGTCACTGCAGTGCAGTGACTCAGTACTCAACATACCAGAAGATTTAGTGCAGCGGGAGAGAGGGCGCGATGACTAACTAAATGTATTGGAGATTAATTTTGTCAATCCTGCTCCTGAAGATTTTGATTGATTGGACTATTTATTATAATGTCGGGACTCTGGTGGGAGGTGATTCCAAGACCAAGCCAATGCAATTACAATGGAGTCGATCCTCACAAAAAAAGATTTAGTTGCTCTATATTACAATGATGGATTTTGAAACCTTTATTGTGATTTAAGGCTTGTCTTTGTAGTGTATTTTGGGTTTGATGTTCTCTATATTGTCTAATTTTTATATTTCGTGTTGGTCTAGCATTTATGAGAAAATTT
The DNA here is from genome assembly GCA_963669155.1 of Arbacia lixula. NCBI lineage: Eukaryota > Metazoa > Echinodermata > Echinoidea > Arbacioida > Arbaciidae > Arbacia > Arbacia lixula. Next base: position 154,420 of record OZ022587.1, on the reverse strand, counting down.
TCAGAGGGTAATTTTCAGTTACAAAGTTACCAGTCCGTTTGTTATAATGTATTGTTGTCAAAGTATGATATACTTGGTATAAGAACCTGCTGTAATTTGCCAATCATGGTTGGTATTTTGATTTTCAACTAAAAATCTTCATCTTAGAAAAGTATTTAATAGAGAACTTTTGAAATTTCATACTACATGTACTAGACATTTCGTTTATCCTCATATCATATTGAATGTGTCATTTTTTGAAAAGCGACCACACCTGAAGCTGTTCCATCTTAGTCTATACTCCTGACCCATCTGTGGCTGTTGGACTTGGTTGGTGCTATGTCAGGGCAAGTAGAAGACGTGGCCCAGCGTCTCCACCGGTGGGCTAACCAAGAGATGCACTTCATGGCCCAAGGGAAATATGTCAACGCCCCTCTACCAACGGCTGACGACTTCAAGGAGTAAGCTATCCTCACTTTTGAATATTATCATTTATTTTAAGCTAAAATTTTATTTGTCCACAAAAGATAGTAAAAACAATAATATGTAATGAACAAAATATAAAAGAACAAGCAAATCATTCATAGATAGAAGTGTGTTGTTTGATGTAAAATTTCATTTTTCCACAAAAGACAACAAGAACAACATTCATGTACAACATTATGCAAAATAAGCAAAAATAACAAAAATATTATTAATAAAGTGTGATATATTTAATGCAGTTTTGTGATGAAGTTATAATTGATGTAAAAGAGAAAATTATATTATCATAAGCTCTATAAAGTATTCACTGCCTTTGTAGTTCAGTGATTGTATTGTATGTATTTCAATACCAATTCTTAGTTTTGCTCAGCACAAAAAGTCCTGTTAATGAAAGCTACTACAGATGACACAATCAGTTCCATTGTGCTATGCTACAACTGGCTGAATCACAGGATCTGTTCATGGGCTTGGACAAATGTGATGTCATATGTCCAGTTGTAGGTTGTTACGATTGCGGAAGAAAAGTGGCAAATCTGTGTCGTCTTTGGTGGCCTTAAAGGGATAGTTCAGCCTGAAAATAGTTTGGTGCCAATGAAAGGAGACACTTGAAAGAATATCGGTGCAGGTTTGTTGAAAATCTGTCAGCGGATAATAAAGTTATGACTGTTTAAAGTTTTGATTTTGTGATATCACGTGAGAGGTGCTCTCCCATGTTGTGTACAATTTGTTTTGGAAATGTGTATTTTCTCAAAAAGATATCCTTTTACCTGTGCATTTGATACATCATTAAAAAATTTTTTTTACACACATACTTGTATGGAAAAAAATCATTCTGTTATCAAAAACAGAAAAAAGTGCAATTTATGTAATTATTCTGTACACAACATATGGGAGAGCACCTCGTATGTGACGTCACAAAAGTGATGGTTCAAGAGGTCATAACTTTCTTATCCTTTGGCAGATTTTCATCACCTTCACTAATATGTTTGTTTCATGTATCTACTTTTACTAAAACAAAAATATTTTCAGGGTGAGCTATCCCTTTAAAGGGCATATAGACTACTGGAAAGACAAAAAGGCCTTCAAAAGGTGATCGTGAGCAATCTTCTTGCCAATGGTCTTAAGTGCATGTGTTGTCCATTTTAGAAACTTGCTGTAACTTATCTTACCTCATATGATCCACATTTGGAATAATTAGTGATTAAATCACACATCCTCGAAATGTTCCGCCCGAACAATTTGAGGATTCGGATTTCGGGATTTAATTACGAATTACTCCAAATGTGGATAATTCTAGGGCAAATAACTTTAAGCAAGTTTCTACAATGTAATGAATCATGAATTGAAGACAATTGGCAAGACAATTGCTCACGATTGCCATTTGAAGGCCTTTTTGTATTTCCAGTACAGTATATGCCCTTTAAGTTAGATGGTTTTATACTTTTTATGTTTTACTTTTTTCAATCTCTGCAGCATCTGTAGGGGCAACATGGTTTCTGTGTGGCAGTATGTTCTCCAGCACGTTCACTCCATCCAGACGGTCCACAAGATTGAGGGCAACCTCTCCCTGTATCCTTTTATCTTATGAGTTTCATATTATTGGGAGCGAAGTTCTTGATATGGTATCCTCTTCCATTCTGCTTGTTTTCTTGTTTTTGTTTTACAGAAACATGAAAGAAACATATAAATGTAGGTTTGATGAAAATCCGTCAAAGGATAAGAAAATTATGATCTTTCAAAATTTCAATTTTGTGATGTTGTCTGTGAGGTGCTCTCCCATATGTTGTGTACAGAATAATTCCATACATTGCCCTTTCTCTGTTTTTGAAAAAAGAATTGTATATTTTTTTTTGTACAGGTATGTGTGTAAAAACGCAGTTCTAATGATGTATCAAATGCACAGGTAAAAGGTTTCAGGCTCCTTAAAGATTGTCCGTCCCTTTTGCAAGCTTAAAATTTGAAATCGTCTATCACGATCGTAAATTGAAGAAAGTGTGTTTCAAGACCATTTCTTAGAATATAGCATGTTGAAGCTTTCTGTATATGTAAAAATTTCAGCCGTTAAATTTAAAACCGACTTTTTTCGTACGACGAAAAAAGTCTTAGTCTTTGTTACAGTATCTATGTGGTTATTATGCATGTGTGAAATCCTAATTTTATGAGTAATTACCAAACTTTGGATATTATTCCTTCTATAGAACAATTTTTTTTCATTATGCATTTTATAGTTTAATAAACAGATTAATCAATAAAGCAGATATTTCAACACAAACTGCTAAGAGCCTGAGGTAAAGACTATTCATCAGCTGTTGTTTATGTGCATTATTTGAATTTTACACTACGTGTCAGTTTCAAATTATGAATAATGCTTGCTAACATTTCTCTATATGTTTTGCCAATGTTTTGATGGTTTTGTGGTGATCTGAAAGAGGGACGGGCTGTCTTTAACTCACAGTCATATCTAACAACAAAAACTGAGCAAGAGCTCTACGTACAAGGCCCGGTATAAGGGAGGTACTAAGTATTCAATTCTCAGAGCTATTCACAAAGAATAAGCCAACAGCTCTAGATTCAAAACTAGCATTAACACGATGGACCATCAAACTTCACTCTACATACACATGGTTTCAGTTTCCTTAACTCACAGTCATATCTAGCAAAAGCCAACTGAGCAAGAGCTCGGCGTACAAGGCCCGGTATAAGGGAGATACCAAGTTCTCATCTGAGAGGGAGGCACAGATTAAGAAGAGGAGGGACCTTCGAGCTAAGGTGGCCGGGGCGAAAGCAGACATTCAGCATCTTGACAAGTATCTGGAGAATCTGAAGAAGGAAATTCTCTCTGCAGGTATTAAAGTGAAAGTTAGGTTTTGATAAGTTGAAAAATAAGAGATACAGATTGGGAAAAGTTTGATAAAAACTAAATAAGGAAAGCATTTATGTTCAAGTTGAATCACTAGGCTTGTAACCTTTCCGTTCTGTAAATTTAATGATTTAATTCGACAAACTTTTAAATAAAGCTGATAGCAGGAATTGAAAACCTCCGAGAAAAACAGAGAGAAGCAGATTAACGACATGTTTTCTTCATCCTAACTCGTTTGTTACCATGAGTATGATGATGTATAGTAAACCAATGTGGCTTTCACAGCCTGGTAATGTAAGGGTTATCCATCTTGGTCATTGATTTACTACACTGAATATGCACCTATGCTACTGAGAAGGTTACTTTGTCCTGTGACCATGAGATATGTGTGTGTTTGGAGGCAAAGCCAATCATTGCTTTGTATACTTTCAGAGCAACAGTATCAACAGAGCTGCAAGGAGATGTCCAACATTCACCACAAGAGGGCACTGTTGTCCTGCTATTCACATGACTGCAAGGCCGATGCAGCTCGCTACGAGGAATATCAGAAGAGGCTTGGTGGAAGGCTAGAGAACTATCAGTCCGTTAGAAGGTAGGTCATTATAAATTTACACTTATAAATTATAAATTTGTCAAAATGCCCCCTCCCCCCCCCAGTCCGTTAGAAGGTAGGTCATTATAAATTTACAATTATAAATTATAAATTTGTCAAAATGCCCCCTCCCCCCCCCCCCCCTCCTTGCAGTCAAAACCTGCTCCCAAGGAAAAAAAAAATCTTTACACATTTTCAGGGGCTACTTTTTGAGCACATTGGCCATTTGGCTACAATTTTACATTGTGTCTATGGGAATTTGGGGGGCTCTTTTTACGTTTTCCAGGGTTCTTTTAAGCATTTCGGGGGTAAAATCGCCCCGAGCCCTCATGTATTTTACCCCCTGCTGTCTTTGTCTCCTTGCAGTCCTGATGGTGGGACGGACCAGCAGTACTTCAGCAGACAGGGCACCAGCCATGGAGAGAGGACTGACTCACCAACACTAGAGACATCATGTACGGTGAGAACAAAGAATCAGATAGAGGGAGAGGGAAGAGAATGAAGAGGATGAGGGAGAGGGAGAAGAAGTAGGAGAGGGTGGAGGGGAAGTGGAGGAGGAGGGATGGGTACGAGCCATGGAGAGAGGATTGACTCACCAACACTAGAGACATCATGTACGGTGAGAACAAAGAATCAGATAGAGGGGGAGGGGAGAGAAAGAAGAGGATGAGGGAGAGGGAGAAGAAATAGAAGGAGAGGGTGGAGGGGAAGTGGAGGAGGAGGGATGGGTACGAGCCATGGAGAGGGGATTGACTCACCAACACTAGAGACATCATGCACAGTGAGAACAAAGAATAAGATAGAGGGGGAGGGAGAGGAAGAAGAGGATGAAGGAAAGGGAGAAGAAGTAGAAGGAGAGGGTGGAGGGGAAGTGGAGGAGGAGGAGTAGGAGTAGGAGGAGGAGGAGGAGGAGGAGGGGGGTGGGCACCAGCCATGGAGAGAGGACTGACTCACCAACACTAGAGACATCATGCACAGTGAGAACAAAGAATAAGATAGAGGGGGAGGGGAGAGAAAGAAGAGGATGAGGGAGAAGAAGTAGGAGGAGAGGGTGGAGGGGAAGTGGAGGAGGAGGGATGGGTACGATTCACGAACACTGGAGACATCATGCACAGTGAGAACAGAAAGTATTCAAAGAAGGAGAAGGAAGAGAAGGGGGGGGGGGATAAGAAGGAACAGACAAATGAAGGAGGAGGAAAAGGAGAATGGACAAACCAAGGAAGGAGGAGTTGTAAATGGAACTGAAAATACATTTGCAGGTGCTCGATTATTGGAGCACAGATAAGTTTTGTGTTATCTTACACAAATTGTCTTGTTTAGGCTTAATATTTTTCAAATTTCTTTACAGTCGGTTTCAGTGGAAGTTGCAGTACCCAGAAGCAATGCTAAGCGTTCATATTGTCATTTGTATGTTCCTGTAGGCTGACAACAAGGCTTGGATGTAGTCAGAAAATTGGTTTCTCTCCTTGATCTTTGCAGAAGAGTGTGCGAGACGTCTGTGGAGATATCAAGTGTTTCCTGGAACAGCTACTGCAAGGGAAGTTCAACAAGGACCAGAAAGCAATGTGAGTTTATTCTACAGGAGTTACAGTACCTCTGACCTTAAAATTTCACAGTTGGTATCCCAAAGATACATGCTAAATATGTGCAAACTTTCATGAAGTTTGCAGATGTTTGTAAAAGGGACGGGCCATCTTTAACTATTTATGAGCTTAATGCACATATATTTTAGCTGATCCTTTATTGAAGTCTGTGCTGCTTATCAGTAATTGTTATATCTGGATCAAAAAATAGTATAAGTGAAAAATGATAAGCAATAATCTAGTTGGATTTTCATTTATTCTACGGGAGTTACAGTACCTCTGACCTTAAAATTTCACAGTTGGTATCCCAAAGATACATGCTAAATATGTGCAAACTTTCATGAAGTTTGCAGATGTTTGTAAAAGGGACAGGCCATCTTTAACTGTTTATGAGTTAAATGCAAATCAATTTTAGCTGATCCTTTATACAAGCCTATGCTGCTGATCAGTAATTGTTATATCTGGATCAAAAAAAGTATAAGTGAAAAATAATAAGCAATAATCTCCTTGGCCTGCCTCCTCACCCTGATTACTCCTTCTTTCACAGACAAGGAGCTAAAGACCGCATCTGGACTGAGATTGAGAAGACCATGGCTGAGAATTCCCCTCAGGACGTCCTGGCTTCCCTAGCAACCATCACCACGGAAACCAGCAACAATTTGAAGCAGGTGACGGCAGCAGTGAATATTGAGAAGGATGCCGAAGAGCTCAGGTGTGGTTGCAATGTATTTATTATGGAAATAGTAATGATAATAATATCGAGGACATAATAGTTATAGAATAATATAATAATAGAAAACATGGTAATAACGCCTAATGATAATCAGGATTATAAAGTATACTCCATGAATTTAAATTGAATCCAAAAACAATTTGAAAACTTATGTTGCAAATAGTGTCATTCATTTGGTTAAATAAAATATATTGGTATGAGACAAAGTTGATTGATTTTAGAAAATTATTTTTCTCTTTAGAAACATAATTATTATTACTATTGATGTAGTGGTCTGTTTTATCACCGCCTAGTACATTCCTAACATCGCATCATGAATTACTGTGTGTATGTGAATAACAGATATGACCAGCTACAACTATGTAGGATGTAAGTCAAAATTTAAGAATATCCTCAAATTTGTATTCTTCTTCCCTGCTAGATTTAAGCATGAGTCTGGTCTTGTGCATCAAGAAACCGAGCCAGGAGGCAGCCAGCTACAGAGCGTGCATCAACTGATAGAGGTAAAGTTACATCTGGCATCATACAGAACAAATACTGGCTTATATATGATAGAAGTGATGATAATGATAGGTTTTTATATAGCGCTTTCCTAGTACAAAGTACCACTCAGAGTACCCAATAAGCCAGTTCGTAATTGCAATCTGCGCATGAGCAGATTATTGTTGGTAGAAAATGACCTCAGGTTGAATTCACTACTCATATAAGAAAATGGAAATTCATTAGATAGTCAACCACATTTCAACTAATTATCATGCAGATATGGAAACAGCTATTCAGCGCTGAGAAGGTAGTGATAGAACATTCCACCATGTGCACCTGCTTCTAGTGTTGTCCGCGCACACTGTCTTACATCCATATCCCAACACAGTTTCATGACAAAATCACAGTCAGCAGTCTAGTAGTATTTATTCAGTGGATTGTCTAACCATGGTGTAATTACGAACTGGTTTTAGCTGAGCAGCCATATTCAGCGCTAGAAGCTAATTGATCTAATCAGATCTGGCACTGAGAAGTTGAAGAATTTCCCCCCCCCCCCCCCATTCTGTTTAGGAGAAGCAGCTGTCTCACATTACGACCTTCATGGAAGCGGAGAAGAGCAGGAACAGAGCCTCTAAGCTGGATCAACAGCTGACTGAACAGAGTGCTGTCATCGACAGCAAGCTAGCCGCTATGTTCAGCAACAATCCTGGAGCACTGGAGCTAGCACGGTGAGAACAATTCTTTGAATTCTTGAAAATGTATTTTATCAACTCAGCAAGATGCTTAGGACGGAAGAAGATGTTACCAGCAACCAAGTTTTACAAAACGTTGATCACACTATGCGTACACTTTGTTGTTATTAAGAGCGGGCGCTTAGACATAATAGTCGAGCCTAAAAGAATTAGAGGGATAGTCCACTTTGAAGTTAAGTGGTTTTAGTGAAAGCAGAAATATGAAAGAAACATATTAGTGAAGGTTTGATGAATATCGGTCTAAGGAAATGAAAGTCGTTAGATTTTGACATTTTAATTTTGCGACGTTACATGCGAGGTGCTCTCCCATATGTTGTGCACAATTTTATTTGAAAATGTCCTTTTTCTCAAAAGGATGTTTACCACAAATCACAAATCCTCAAACTGTTCTGCCCGAATATTTTGAGGATTTGTGATTCAATCACTAATAACTGCAAATGTGGAACATATGAGGACAAATAGCTTTCAGCAATTTTCTAAAATGGACAATACATGAATTTATGACCATTGGCTAGAAGATAATGCTCAAGATCACCTTTTGAAGGCTTTTTGTCTACCCAGTACAGTATATTCCCTTTAAGTTCCTGTGGTTGTTGTTGTGCTCTGTGTAGGAAGCTCTTTGCACTGGAGCTTGAGCTGGCTGGGGCGGCCGCAGCCCTGCAGTGCCTACATAGCCTGAAGGACAAGCTGGCTGAGGTCGCTGCTACGGACGGGAAAGCAAAGGAGGCCCTCTATGCCAAATACCAGAAGATCCAAGACTTCAAGGGTCTGAGCGTAAGTGGATAGAGTTGATGATGTGCCTGATTTTTTTTTTTCTTGACACTTATCAATCCAATCTGATTATTTACGTCTGGGACTGATCTTTTTCTCCATCATCTGACAGTGTGGCCAAGTATTTATTGCAAAAAAGATTTTTTTTTTTTTTTTTTTGGATATTCTTTAGCAATTTTTGTAAACCTCATTGACCTTTGACCTTTAACTTTATATATTGTTTAAAACAAATTCAGGACATTGACATTAGACCTCGGTCTGATTTGCCCCTTAATTCATCACAGTTCATTGTTCTCATAAATTTCATACAGGTATTCCGTTTTTAAAGCAAAATCATTTTACAGTTACTGCGTTTCCAGAGTCAGGTTAGACAGATGGATGGACGCCTCAAAAATATAATGCCTCTGTCCACTTTGCAGCAGGGGTATAAAAACATGTTTTAGATGTTTCCTGACACTTTATTTCATTATTAATTTTCCTACTTCTTGTAGGAACAGAAGCAGAACTTGATTCAGGTTCTGGTCAGACAGAACATGGACGCCAGGAAGAAGCTCGAGGACAAACAGAGAGAGGTCAGCACAACTCTCTTGGCTTGGGGATCTTAGATTGTTTCAGTTACAGGAGTTTTCATTACAAAGTTTTTGCACTTATATCAATATTAGCACATACATGTAAAACAGTGATACTCTTCTAATTATTGATTTTTTGAGAAATTAATGAACATAATTTATCTCGATTGATGAACATGTGTTTCACCATTTCGTTGTAAACCATAATTGCTTGCACAAGTACACATATAGTACCCCCCAAACATGTTGCGTTATTCATTTTGTTATTGATTAATTATTTAGAACTAAATTTCACAGTTGTTGGGAGGAACACACGTGGGAGACCTTGCAAGACATGGGAGGAATCAATCAAAGCAGACAGAAAAGTGTTGAACATTACCCACATTGAACTAAATTACAGAACAGTATGGAGGAGCCATCAAGGAAATGAACGGTCTAACCGCACAAAGTGGAAAAAAACGGACTTTAAATGTTGATCATGATGATGATGATGATGATGATGATGAACAGAAATCTTCTTCTTTGTATCATGTCTCCTTTGTTGGCTAAATTACTGTGGTGACCCTTCTGCTCTCTCCATCTTTCACTCCACATCCACTGTCTACTTCATTCACTGTCATTCTCTCATTTAATATCTTTTAATTCTCCCTCCTCCCCGCTAATATATTTCTATGTCTGCGCTTTCTTTATCTCTTGTCTTTTTTCTTTCATCTTTCATTTCCATCTCTGTCGCTGTCCTTCTTCTTCTCTCTCTTTCTCTCTCTGTCCAACATACTATCATTATACTCTCCTTTTTTTTGATCTCCTCCCTCGCGCTCTCTTTCCTTGGTTACAGCTCGGCCGGTACATGGAGAGCAAACTTTGTTCACACAAAGCGGGAGTAGTTGCCATGACAACCAAACTTAAGGGTCGAGTAACCAGAGAAACCAAGACCTTTGCATCCTTGCCTCTACATCTCCTGCAGACTACACATCTAGATAGGTAACAGGCTAGCCTACCTAGCAGGCTTTTGGACATTAACAATTCAAACCCTCCAGGAAACGGGAGTGTTTCACCAAGCTGTTCGCAAGCTACGAACAACTTTACATACGACTTGGACCCTTTCTTGTGCTTAATGAGATACCCCAATCTGTTCCTACTTTAACGTAGTAGGAGTTAATTTACAACAATCCTAATCAAATTTGACAATTCATAAACTTTGTGCTCAGACACTTGTTAACAACAAGATTTTAATTTACAAAGATCAGATTTCAACTGTCACTGATGGGAATCAAAACCTTTGAGAATCTGATTTCGCACAAGAAAGGATCACCAGTCGTGCATAAAGTCATTCGTAGCTTGGTGAAACACTCCCCGGGTCTGTTTGAAGTAGACTACTATCTCTGCAGATCTTCTCTGGCTTCTTCCATGCACTCTGATATGAGGAACATTAGTCTACATGGTACCAGACCTAGATTTACCTGCGACAGTTTGCTTTAAAAATGACCAACAGCCTGGAACACAGGCTGGAACCAATTGTGATTGTTCCTCTCTATAGATGGATTAAACGTGTGACTTATGTGAAGAATCAATATTAACAGTATGGGTTACAGGGAATGGAATTCAAACTAAAGTGATTACGCACAACACATCTGTTATGCTCCCAATAAATGGATTATGTGTTTGATCAATACTCTATAAATAGTGGAATTTGTGTGGAATTGCAATCTAATTCAAACATCCTACCTGGAAAAAGAGAAATCATATTTATGAGCATTACTGTAAAAGCACTTGCATTTGCATTCCATTGAATTTGATCGGAATGTAACCACAATTAACTTTAATTGAATGTAAGTTAAATCAAATTTCATATGAAAACATTGAAAAGAGATGGATGCTTTTAGGAACGTTTGGTCATAGCGCAAAGCTGAATTGATGAAGATTAAGAACAAAGACACACATGATAAAGCCTGCATTTGTTACATATGTTTAAAGAAAGTGGGAAGCTACAAAGAATATACTTACTATTTTAGCATAATGGTCCAATAGCTAACTATACATGAAACTCATGGATTGAATAAGATGATAAGTATGATCTTAAATGAATGTATGTGGTGTAAATTAAATAATTCTCTATAATCTGTTGCTCACGTGAATTTTATTTAGTAGTATGAATCTTATTTTGTTTGGTCTAATTTTTTTGCATATATCCCAAGCCCATTCCCTCACATTATTACCGATATGTTTTCTCATTTGCCATTCTATCTTATAGCATCAATCAATGATGAATGATTGTTTTTTAACAACATTGTCCACTTTGAACAAGAATATTTTGATTTGCTAGTCATACAGGAAATAGAAGGAAAACAATGTATGTCTGTAGGTCTTGTGGACAACTGGACGACTTTACATATTGACTTACAATAATTACCATAGCAACAGTTGCAATGCTCAAAGCTCATTGGCTATTGTCATGGTAGATACCGTAGATAATTGCTTTAACTCTATTTTGGATTCTGCTTTATATCTCACAGTGGAGAGACTCTGCCTGTGTGTCAGCTGTCAATCAACAGACTGACTGACCAATCACCATCAGCTGGGGGCGGGGCCTTGCAAGAAGCTCTCACACTGCTCAACTTCCCCATGTACAAGGTAACGTAGAACCCTGGGCATATACCACCCTGTAACTCCTCGTGTGCTATTGAGGCATTTTTGCACTGCTAATACACAAGATCCCCATTGTGCAGTATGGAGTCTGGCAGAGAAGCAGTTAACTCTTTATGCACCATTGAGGCATTTTTGCACTGCTAATACACAAGATTCCCATAGGGCAGTTTGGAGTCTGGCAGAGAAGGAGTTAAAACTATATCAAATAATACTTCAACCTAAAGGGCCTTTCTCATTAGTAGAGATATCACAGCGACTGTTGCCATGGTAGTTATCATTGATAAATTGATAAATTAAAATGATTGAAAACCTATATGCAACATGGCCCTCGCTCCACTAGATGACCATCTCTAGGGCAATGTTACATATAGGTTTTCAATTATTGTAATTTACCATCAATGATAACTACCATGGCTAAAGTCAGTGCACCTGTTGCTATGGTAGTTACCATTGATGGTAAGTTACAATAATTGAAAACCTATATGTAAAATGGCCCTTGACAATGAGATACCCACTTTGAAGAATTAAAAAGCATATTTATAGTTGTTTGAATGTACTCTAATTGCCTTCGGCCTCACAGGAAAAACAAAGTATGAGTTATAGGTAATAGTAAAATTGATAATAATGTTAACACTTCAGTCTGCATTGTTATCATTCAATTTTGTTTGTTTACGAAGAAGAGAGAGAGAGAGAAATAATTCCTGTTGATTTGATTTGATGCGAGTTTTTTTTTTTTTTTTGTCAGGCTCCAGAGTGCCTCCTACCTTACCTGGTGGAGCTCAAAGTGGAAATGACAGACATCCAAGGGATGCTGCGATCCCATGATGCTCTAGGTTACCATGGCAACAGTGATGGATCAGGAGGCGATATCATCAAGCACATTCAAGGTGAGTGTGGATGTGTTGTAGCATTTTACTGTGATCTAATTACCAGCTTTCATTATTGATCAAACTTTATAGGTCAATTAACTGTGCCAAAAATGTCCCCAAATTAAAATGTTCTCCAAATAAACCCATTGAAACTGAGTTGACTCATATAAGTAACAGTAACCTAATAAGTCTTGCCTGGGCCCTGTTGCATAAAACTTATCATTGATGGTAACATTGCTACCAATGGCAACCTCTATGGATACCCTGAATTTGATTGGCTGTCAAACGATGTTACCATAATAGTTACTATTGATGACAGAGTTACTATTAAAGGTGATATTCATAGAAAATCCAAAAATATGAAGATATTCATTTACAGAAAGCTTATAAGCCATACAATGAGCTCGGATGATATTCAAACAATATATCACTTTCCAAAAAGCGAAATTAGGGTGAAAACAATCACCGTATTCTCGGGGACAAATTTGCCCTACTGTCATCCGAAACGGCCTTTAGGTGTGACGTAAGAGACGGGAGGCGTTATTGTGCCTCAAACATGCCAATCCGCAGCTTCTTTTCCGCCAGAAGCATCATGCATTGTTAATGAAACTGTGATGGTAGTTGCTAGTGGATTAACAGGTGTGATACACAATGGTCATTGTGAAGCGTATCCCGGCTGTGACGTACACACAACGCCACTTTCCCTGAGGCGATTTCGTAGGTCAGGAAGAGAGTCAATTTAGTAAAATTTTACTTTCATTAAACACAAAACTGAACACTTTAATGGCATGTTAGCTGCATAAATTGCTTTAATAACTCATTCAATTATAAAATAAACTATATTTATTTGATTTTATTTCCTATGAATATCACCTTTAATGGTAACCTTTGTGCAATAGTGGCCAGGTCTGTGTGAGGTGGAAAAAATACAAATTAAAGTTGAATAACATCAGTTTCCATGAGAATTGGTTTATATGACTGGATTCTTTTCTATTTGCCAGGTTTGTGTGAGGAGGTATCAGTCAGTGATGAGGAGCAGAAGCTGCGTCTACTGCCTGTCCTACAGAGGGCGCTGTCTGAAGCCTCGTCTGCCATGGGCCGTTGCCTCAAGGCCAGGGAACATGTCACTGCCTGGTGGGTACAAGGCTTCTTCAATTGCTTCTCTTTGTTCTTGTTCATTTTTTCTTGCCTTCATAGTCCTTTTCCTCCTCGTTGTTCATCTCTTCTTTTTTTTTATGCCTCTGCCACGAAGTGGCTGGAGGAATTATATTTTCAGGATATCTGACCCTCCTGAATCTATTCATGCAATATCTTCAGAACTGTTCAACAGATTTGCTTCATGAACCCAATGAACTTTGTAAAAAAAAGTGGGTAAAATTGGACCAAGGTCCAAGGTCAATCAACTCTGCCCAAAATTGCCCCAAAATTGATATTTTGCACATTTAATGTAAATCCAATGAACCTCTTCCCAATCAAACACCGTACAAAGACAGGTCAGACGTACGTGAAGGTAAACCAGACATTTTGGTGTAAAATCTCTGGACAGTCAAAAGTCATCGACATTTTCTTATTTCCTGTTCCTTCTCTCTCTCTCCTCCTCCCCCTCCACCCCCTCCCTGTCCTTTTCACTCTTCTGCTTTCATGGTTTTCCATCCCAGGTGGGAGCAACCGTCCCAGTACCTGACTCCCTGGGTGACGGTGGATGATCTCACCATGCAGCAATGGATGGATAGATGGTCTATGCTAGCTACTCAGCTCAGACAGGTTGACAAGTGAAGAGAGAGAGAGAGAGAGAGAGAGAGAGGGGGAGAGAGAGAGAGAGAGAGAGAGAGAGAGAGAGGAGAGAGAGAGAGAGACAGAGAGAGAGACAACCAACCGTCCCAGTACCTGACTCCCTGGGTGACGGTGGATGATCTCACCATGCAGCAATGGATGGATAGATGGTCTATGCTAGCTACTCAGCTCAGACAGGTTGACAAGTGAAGAGAGAAAGAGAGAGAAAGAGAGAGAGAGAGAGGGAGAGAGAGAAAGGGAGAGAGAGAGAGAGAGGAGAGAGAGAGAGAGAGAAAGAGAGATAGAGAGAGAGAGAGACAACCAACCGTCCCAGTACCTGACTCCCTGGGTGAAGGTAGATGATCTCATTATGCAGCAATGGATGGATAGATGGTCTATGCTAGCTTCTCAGCTCAGACAGGCTGACAAGTGAAGAGAGAGAGAGGGGCAACCATCACTCTCCTCCTCCTCCCCCTTCTCCTCCTTCTCCTACTCTGCCTGCTCCTCCTCCACCACCCCTACCCTAACCTCCTCAGTATCTGATTCTTGCTGGGGCGACAATTGAAGAGGGCCAGACATCCAGCGGTCTGTCAATGGAAGCTAAAATCATGTCTAGCTTCAAACCTGAAGTACTCGCCAATGGGGCTGTCGTAAGGCAGCCCATCACAAAGATGGAGTTTTCATAATCAAATATCCAAATTCATCATTCATAATTCATTAAAGATGCTTTGGATGAAAGAGCAACAATTCATGCAGAAGATGAACCCATTGTCGTTTGGAGATGGGTGTATTTGTATGAAATGGGTGTATTTGTATGAAATGGGTGTATTTGTATGAAATGATCATTAAAATCTTCAAATTGGCAACACACAGAAAATATTTGTCATATTGCTCTAAATTGTGAAATGTTGCCTATTTGAAATCCAAAATTATAATTATTTTTTGTACTTGCAAGGCCCTTACTGTGCCAATGTGTCAAGCTTTTCATATTGTTGATCAATTTCATCAAGTATTTTCAGTGTTAGGGTCATAAACAGATATTGGCAATTTGAAAGTCAAAATTATCATTATTTTTGTACTTAAAAGGCCCTAATTGGGAATGAGCCAGGATATCAAGTCTTCCACATTGTCAATCACCACCATGACTCCCATTAAGTATGATAAGAAAACACCACCAAACCTTGATTTGGGGCACATGGTTATCCATCAGAGCATATGGTCATTGAGGTTATAGCTTGCAGTCAGTTGGAAGAAAATTCTATCTATAGAAACCTATCGGTATGCTATTTTGACTCTAAATGAATTTCACTCCAGTGTGAAATCACCCTAGGTGAGTGCATAGTGTAGTGTGTCTGTTTGTGTGTATTGGCATTAGTATTTTTGCATTTCCTATCAAACTTATCCAAGGTAAAATATTTGCTTTGCTTTTTGTGTGGTAAAAGAACAAGTCTAATTGCTACAGGGAGAGCTGATTTTAAATATTTGCACATAAATGTATATTGCTCAAAAGATAGTCTGCATGCAATATTTTTTCCTTAAAATGCTTTATGTGGTTTTCAAACTACTTGGAATGGATACTTGAGGGCGCCTTGCTTGCATTTTCATGATCCTAATATAGGCATGATTTGAATGCATGAAGATATGTTTTGAAAGGGAATATACCGGGGAGGACCTTCCTAAATATACTGCACTGTACTGTACCATATATGTTTTAACTTGTAAAGTTCGTACCTGTATTGTATTTTTTTTCTTTAATTTGCTCTGAAGCGCCTTGAGTATATAATTAAGATTATATATTATATAATATATATTATATATTATATATAAATTCTATGTAGTATTATTAGTATTAATACTGGGAAGACAAAAAGCCCTCAAAAGGTAATCGTGGGCAATCTTCTTACCAATGGTCTTAAATTCATGTATTGTCCATTTTAGAGACTTGCTGAAAGCTATTTTCCCTCAAATGATCCACATTTGGAGTAATTAGTGAAATCTTCAAGTACTCCAAATGTGGATCATTTGATGGAAAATAGCTTTCAGCAAGTCTCTAAAATGGACAATACATGTACATGAATTTAAGACCATTGGTAAGAAGATTGCTCACGATCACCTTTTAAAGGCTTTTTGTCTTCCCAGTACAGTATATTCCCTTTAAGGAAAATTCTGATTGGCTAAAGACCCTTCAGATTTGAATATAAAAGACATTTTTAGCTTAAGGAAGCATGAATTTTCAATGTAATTGGTGAACATTTCTCACTTCAAATGCATGCACTTTGATGCAGCATGGATACTTAAATCATAATAATAATTCTGACAAGAAGGATGATTAAAGGGTTACTAAATTAGAATAATAAGTTCCCACTAATGTATGTCTATGACTTCTCTGACGTCACTGGAGGCGTGCATTTTTTCAAATTTTCATCAAAATGAGACTTTATTGCGGCAAACAAATGTGAAATTTGTTTTTAGTGGATGATTTTACATAGATTAGTGGGAACTCATTTTTCTAATTTAGAAGCCCTTTAATGTGTATTTGTCATTTTGATGATAGCAATGATGATAAAATAAAAAATGGTGATATTGACAATAATGATAATTGCAATGATAATGATACATGCTAATCAAGTACTCTGACTTTTTTGTTTTCTTTGTACTGTATGCCAATAAGCAATTTCATAATGCATTCATACCTTTTTCCATTACTGCATAGACACATGTTATGGCATTCACCCATATCTAGTGAATCAGTTTCAAGGAATAGAATAGAATGTGAATATTTCAGTTGTTGCTAGTTGGGCAAACCTTGGAAACGCTTTAGGGTTGCCAGTTGTAATGCATCAAACATCTATTTCCTTTGGCTATGTTGAGATCTACTTGCAGTAATACATGTACATGTAGTCATACAACCTATTGTGACATAATTTAATGAAAACTAGCAATAAAGATTGCCATGATTCGATATATCTGTAATGACTTGTCCAGTGAATGTATTTTGTATAAATATTCATAATTATGATAGTGATATTTGTTAATAATAATAACAACTTCTATTTATGTATAGCACTTTTCATAATTAATATATGTCAAAGTGCTTTACAATTACATGTATAAAGAAAACAAAACAAAACTTGACGACAAACATTAGATGTAAGTATAATAACAAATTAAGAACTTCTTGTATGTTGAATATGCCTGATCCATGAGATGTGTTTTTAATTTTGACCTGAACAAAGAAATATTAGTGATGCAACGAATTGAGGCTGGGACAGAATTCCATAATCGTGGGGCGGAGCATGAAAAGGGCCTGTCATTAAAGTATTTAGTTCTTGCTTTTATAACAGTCAAGAGGATTTGATTGGCGGAACGAAGGGACCTATTGGGTTTATATAAGTGAATCGTTTCCGAAAGATGTATAATACAGGTGTATATTAGACACTGAACGTGACAAAAAGTAAGGGGTGCAAGTACCAAGACCTGTGGGCCTCTTAATTAATGCAGTGCCTTTTTGCAATCACCATGGGTCCCAATCTTGTTTGATTTTAGGATTCAGGAAGAAATCGTCTCAAAATGATAAAATTATCAAAATCAAAGAAAATCTGATGATAACGGCAAAACATATTGCCATGGTTACAGTCTGTAATAATTATTACCACTATCCAGTGCTTTTACTACTCAGTTTGTGCAAATTACAATGTACAAATCTAAAAATCAATATTCAACCGGGTGATTTGACACAAAATTAAAACAAGAACAAACTTTTATACTTTCTATAAAGATCTATATTTCATCTTTGTTTTTCTTTCATCAAAAATATACATCCATTTAAAATAAGAATTGCCACACTAGAAAAATATAATCGTGGTTTACATGAAATTAGCTGTAGCCTCTATCAATGTGTACAGATGACTGACATTTAACCCTTGGCCTACCGCAAGTACGCTTTCACAAATTATAACTCACACGTACCATGGGGCAGCATTTGATGGGGCATGCGAAGAGTAAAAAAGAAATTCTATCGATCGTGATACATTGTCTTTGAAAACTGATTAGCCGTTTTCGTAATATTTTCACAATTTTCTCCCTTGCTGCGTATGTTACTTCATGTACATTCATATCTAACGGTTTATTTTCAATGGTGGAATACACTCTGAATTTTATTAGTTGTTGCTAGTCGTACACACTTTGGGCAAGCTTTTGGATTACCATTAGAAACATATTTTTGAATGGATGCATAGAATTTACAAACTTAACAAACAAAAAAGGTCTAACTTTATACAGTACAGTTTATTTTCATTAACAGAGTTTGCGTGCATCTGCGAGCACCTGAGATATTTTAAGAGAAAAAAAACTGTTTATTTTTGTTCGCTGATATCTCGATTTCCTCACAAAAGAATTGATGCAATCCAACAGAACTGGACAAGCGAAATGAGACTCTACATTTCTTTTGTTCTATCTGAGAAACCGTTGCTACGCAATCCTGTTCGTTTAATTAAAACACCTGAAAAGCACTCGCCGAGACCACATAATTTTCGGCGGTGCCACGCATGGGTACAGAGAAAGAAAGTTGGTTCCTATCCTTCCATAACACATCCCTGGTAGAACCAAGATTCACTTCCTTACATGTGGCTAACATTACACAAGAGCACTCTGTATCTAAACAGGTGTATTTTATATGTATATGTTCATTCAAAAGGGGAATATAGTACAATTGCTGATGATGAGCAAGGTATTCCTCGGCAGTGTGCATTACAAAGACTTTTCACTGGTGTCGCTCATACAGATAGTAAGCATATAAGATCCGGTGTATTTACTTCGATTAAAGCTCTTCAGTCTGAAAGTGATCTTATAGTTCTGATCAAACAAAATGATTAACAGCGAATTAATCTGGAATTAATACCTATTACGATTTACCCAGAAAATACATACAAGTACATGTATATGAAGATTTATTCACACCTTTCACATTAATATGCGCTACAGCAACTCCAAACCCTTTTCTATTAAAAATAGTAGAAAAAATCCTATGTACGTAGTATGTTGTGTAACCAGTTGCCTTGACATTTCCTGTGATGTCACGATTTGGTATTCTTTTGCAAGACTGTGTGTAAAAAGAATTATCTAATAAAGCTTAGACCACATATTACATAACGTCGGTGGGCTGTTAAAACCTCGTATCTCAAAAAAGCAAAATGTTCAGGAGAGCGTAAAAACATTCTTATTTCTACAAATTATGTCCTTAGGCGTTGTTATGTTAACTAAAGACTATATTTGATTAGCAATTCAATATGGAATGGTTGAAATGCAAGAAAAATAATTTAGATGGCGGGAATTTGAGTTACGAGGTTTTCGCACTAAGTCCTATATTGAGATACGAGGTTTTCTCATTTCAAATTGAGTTACGAGGTTTTCCAACTTGATCTAAAATGAGATACGTGGTTTTCGCACGGTGTCGTACACAGTATCCCATGCTAATATTGTGCAATATGCGCACTTGCGCGCACATACATTCTCAAACACACACACACGCATACATACACACACATACACGCACGTATATATACACACACACACACACACGCACACACGTAAACAAACATACACATGCACACGCAGTACAAAAGACGTAACAAATACATGCAAACCTATGCATGTGACACACGTAAACGTACGTAAACACTATAAATGAACGTCAGTCTTATGATATATGCGCGCACACACACACACACGTGCGCGCACACGTACACACATACACGTCCACAAGCGGGCCAAAAGGCGCAAAAAATACATACATATCCATACATGTGACACATGTCAACGTACGCAAACACTATGTCTATACATTAACGGTCATGTTGTGATCTATGCACACGCACATACACATGGGCGCGCACGTACATTCACACACGTACCAATGCACATAGTATACGCACACATACACACATTCACACATCACATACATACACAAACCCGACCGCACACAAACACGTGCACACGCCGGCCAAAAAGACGCAAAATACAAACCCAGCAAAACACTTTAACGTTCATGTGATCTACGCGCGCACACAGACACACACATGCATGCTCACACTTATTCACACACATACCCATCCACATTATATACGCGCACACACACATACACACAAACAAACAAACATACATGTGTACACGCCGGCATAAAGCGCAAATAAAGACGCAAATAATACATACAAACCCTTGCATGTGACACATGTTGACGCACAAAAATACTACCTCACATTAACACCCATAGTCAAACATATTGAAACATGCATCAGAATTGCGTTTTGAAACGTGCTTACAAACGCATAAATGATCTATTTCCATTATGCAGAATATTATGTATAATAAATACAATAAAACATCGCAACACAATGTTTCCCTCCAAATTCAGTATTCATCATTCCTGTAAGGGGGGGGGGGGGGGGGGGGGGGCTTCGTTCTCGCGGTGTATACGGGGATGTGTTGCTCTTAAGAATAGATAACTATTTTGAGAAAAATCCCTAAACAAAGAGCATGAACCTCAAAATCTTTGGACATATCCCCCACTTTTGTGTTTTTTTTTCCCTTTAAATACTAAATATTTGCGCCCATTAATTGGTACCCTTTTCAGCCAAAATGATAGGTACGGCTTTGATGGCTTCAGCGGCACACCCCCGTGGGAAATACCTGTGAGTACCTCCCCCCGCCGGAGGGGGGGGGGGGGGGAGGGGTCAAAATAATCCTGGAGATATTGCATGCTTTAACAAGTTGTAAGTCGAACACTTCATATTTTGACGTGTTTGCTCTCTAGTTCTACTTCACATACACATACACATTGTATTTATGATGACTACATAGGCTTAAGATAAGTTTTGAAAATAAAAAAATTCACAAGCATTTTGCCTTTTTAAAACAGAACAAAATAGATATCGACTATCTAACGTTATGCACTGCAGCTAGCCTCATCTACTGACTCGGCCTGGCCTATGCGCGTAGATTTGGCCACAGACCACGGCTTGTAACGCAAGTTATATAGCGCCTAGCCTGTTCAGTCTATCGAAGAGAGTTGAGCAAAACGTTTGTATCTTCATGCTGATTGATTATGAAAATGTCGTTAGAGATATTATTCACAATAACTGAGCATCTCATTTTAATTAGCAGTATTGAACCTTAATGCAGGGGACGAAATCCAAAAGATCTAATCGATCCCGGCCATGAATACATTAAGCGTAGGTTTAGGTAAGCGATCGATGTGCGCAGCTAGCCGTGCGGGCGCGCGCGCGCTGCAAATTTTTATTGCGCGCTCCAGTTAGGCGCGCACCAGCTCTTAGCTGCGCGCATAATTGCGCTATGTATCTTGACTTACGAGGTTTTATCATACCATTATTTGAAGAGGCAAGAGATACGAGGTTTTCAAATAGATGAATTTTGACATTTTCTTTTCAGATTTTCAACTCCAGTGTTTATTACATGATGCATCACATCTTAAACTTGACATTTATGGAAAAAAGTGAATTTCGTAAAAATTTGAGATACGAGGTTTTATCAGCCCACCGACGATAACTTGCAATAGTAATGCGGTGATCTATCGTGTACCTCTTTGTATTATGTTCGTTGTGAATATGCTGGGATCCTGTCTTTTAAATGGAAAACGATAAGAGAGATGGTCAGGAGAGGGAGGGAGGGAGAGAGAGAGAGAGAGAAGGGTAGGTGGAGAGGGAAAGCGAGAAGGATGGGTAGGGGAGCGATAAAGTTAGAATAAGAGAAAGAAAGACAGGAATGAGGCAGAAAGAAAGAGGAAGATAAGGTGAGAAATGACAACGGGAGAAAAGAGAAATGTAGGAAGGTGGACAGAGATGGAAGGGGTGATGAAGGAGAGAGAAGAGCTAGAAAAGCGAAAAGGATACAAATATGAAGGGAGATAGAAAGACGGAAAGAGTGGAAAAGAGATAAACGAATAGGATGAGGGAGATAAAGGAATAACAATGAGAAATGGAAAAGAGAGACAGAGAAAGGGCGAGTAGAGAAAGATGGGAGGGAGAGATAAATGATTATCGGAAGGAGGAAGAGAAATATAGGAAGGGGAGATAAAAAGAAGGATGGGCGGGGAGAAAGAGAGAGAAAAAAAATGAAGGGGAGAGGGAGTGACTGAGCAAAACAACATCTATGAGAAAGGAAAGAGATAGGGGAGAAGGAAAGGTTAACATCGAGACACCAGTTGTACGAAAGGGCAAGCGAGCGAGAATGATATAGCAAGTGAGTTTGAGATAATTGGTAGAGAAGAAGAATAATTATATCCCGTATATAAACACAGAAACAGATAATAGGGATGAGAAGAGAAACAATAGATTTAATGCGAAAGTGTGGAGATAATGGGGGGGGGGGGGCATTCATAGGAAGGGAGATCATTAATCCATTAGGAGCTAAAATACCGCACCCTACCCGGATCGTAATTTAAGGCGTAACTTATTTACCAAATATCCTTGAACACCTTTTAAATATGTTAAAGGAGAGTTGAAACTTATCGTACACCAACCAAGAACAATCAAATTACGTTAGGGTGTCTAAGGTTTATTTCTGTGTGAAGGTCATCTGTCAGTGTTTGAACGATGCAAGAAAAATGCTAATTGATTTTCAAGTTATAATTTTATATCGTTTCATTCATGTGACTGTTCTTCCAAATGTCAAATTAACCTTCTCAATACCAATTAATGAACGCTCAGTCAGTCATTTCGCATACAGTATGTGTAACCCCTGGTATTGAGAAGGTTAAAGAATATCAAAGTCGAGTACCTTCAGTAGACTCTCGGACCTCGTACCATGACACGGCTATGGTAATCATTCTTTTTCTGCTCTTACCCCAATACTCTGAATCAATCTCACCATAAACATCCGTGAGGCATATATTAAAGTCGTTTGAGACCCTTCTTAAGACTCTCTCCCTAGACAATTAATGTATCGCTTCCACCATGTCCTTTATCGCTATTACCTCTAATATGCGCTCAGAAACAGTGTGTGAAGCGCTATGCAAACGTTATATATCATCATTATCAGTATCAAATCGATTTCCCCGCAGATTATAATTATGTCAGTATAGTCCTGGTCAAGTCGATACACTAATTTCATCATCACCAGTGAAGACCCTTCGGATTGCGCCCTTTAACGAGCGCAAAAACCCGACGGCATTCTCTCGAAAGATCCGATCACGAGAACAGTACAGTATCGGGTTCATTGCTCCACTGAAACATATCATAAAATACGCGATATCATCGGTTGTCATGTAAACGGCTGTGCTTTCAATATCCCTGGCAACCAGAAGGAAAATTCCAGCTGGTACGAAGCTGAGGACGAAACCGAAGACCATGGAGAGTATGATCTTTGCCGCTTTGATGTGCAGCGTTCCTTGGTCGTTGTATGTGGGCATGTTCTGCGCTTCAAGCGCGCGCGTCATTTCCGCTATGCGGTTTGCCTGTCGGAGAGCGATCACTAGGATGCGAATATTCAAGAAGATCAGAAGCGCGCCTACGATGCAGACCGAGCCCGGAACTATATAATCGAGCCACGCTGGGACGGCGTTGGCGGCACTCCGCCCTCCGGAACAGTAAGAGTACACTTGCCTCCGTTTAGAATCCGCGTCTCCTGATAAGGTAAGGCGCGCTACGCTGTACGCGATTGGTACGCACCATCCGATGGCGAGCGCGTACGCAATACGACGCGCAGTGACGATAGACTCGTATCGGAGCGGGCGCGTCACGGCAATATATCGGTCCGCGCTGATCAAAAGAAGGTGAGTCATCGAGCCGAACAGAAAGACGTAAGTCCACACTACGATATATTCAGTCGTGGCCAGCGAGCATGTGAACCTGCTGCGCACCGTGCGAAGGTGTGT
>OZ022587.1:75438-125438 GCA_963669155.1 Arbacia lixula | reverse complement strand
CCTATTCTATCCCTTTCTCCTACCTCTCTATTCTTCCCCCCTCTCTTCTCTCTCTCTCTCTCTCTCTCTCTCTCTCTCTCCCCCTCTCTCTCCCCCTCTCTCACCCATATCTCCCCCCTCTCTCTCTCTCTCTCTCCCTCCCCATCTCTCTCCCTCTCTATCGCTCTCACTATATCACACACACAATACATTTATCTGTGTTTCATTGTATATCCCACTCATATGTTTTTGTGTCATGCATGACATTAAAATCTACGTCACGTACATGTATCTTAGTTTCATACTTCACAAACATAACCTACATGCTATATTTGTGGTACGTGCAATGTTCTACAGCATCTGTTGCAATGTAGCGTTTCTATTTTGCAGGCAAAATGTTCTTTTTTCATTAAAAAAAAATGAAACCACTCCAACAACATATTTTACATGACATAGATCACGTTTGTGAAATAATTAAGTTATCGGCGACGTATATATAATTCAAATAAGGCACAAAAACATTAATACTTCTTTAGAGTTTGTCTTGCAAGGTCGGCTGCTTTTTAAAATGCAAGATTTTAAATTTCCCCCATAATGATATCTCGTTACATATATTGCATTACACATTTGAATTTGTTGAAATATTGGTATGTTTTTTTGTTATTGATCTATTATATGTTCTTTGAATGTTTCCATGGTGAGAGTGTACTAATAAATACTATTTAGAAAATAGCAAAACTTTCGGTAACACCATGTGGTTGTATTCTTTCGGATAATTGGCCCACTTATGGGGTGAAGAAAGGAAAGGAAAGTGAAAAGTGAAAAGGAGAGGTGAATTTTTATATTTTATATTTTTATAGTTTATATTTTATCTATAGTTAGTTGCAGAACTGACTATAACTTTTCTACACTTTTCTCATTTTCTTTTCTTGTCTTTTCTCTTTATCACTACTTTGTGACTAGTTCACAACTTTCATCAACACCCACCCTCTTCTTCTACCTCCATTCCATCCCATTTATTTTCGGTTTAAAACACCGAAAACTAAAGCTAAAAATAGTCTTGTGTAAGTGTTATAAAATACACTGTTGGTCATAAAGGTGGAATATTTTTTTTCACCAAATTTTCACAGCGTAATTATTACCACATGATTTGAATATGGCATTTATGGTGCATGATAACAACTTTACTTTATTATTCTGCCTTTTACACACGTTTGACAGTGATATTTTACAAGTTTATGTCCTAAGCGATGGATGTCATGAGCACAGAACAACAATGACGACAATATACAGTAAATTAAAGGATCATGAGATATTTATTTTCAATCTCTCTCAGTTTTCCAGATGACTTCTTTTTTGTGATTTCATGGACAAATTTGCATCAAACTTGAGTCATTGTTCTTACTCAGTCACTAGTATCGGGTATGTCCACCCCTGGCACGAACCAGCGCATGCAGACGTCGTGGCATGCTGTCCACTAGCTTGTTGATGACGTCAACAGGCATAGCGTCCCATTCTTCCCTCAGAGCATCTGCTAACTCCTGCAGATTTTGAGGAATGACCTCTCTGTCGTTGATGGCTCGGCCTAGGGCATCCCATGCATGCTCTATGGGGTTCATATCCGGCGAACAAGCTGGCCATGGCAACTGTACGACGCCCTCTGCCTCCAGGAATTCCCTTACTGCAGCGGCCCTGTGCGGTCTAGCGTTGTCATCCTGCAGTCGGAAATTGTGCCCATACACTCGTCTTGCATATGGAAGACAGTGGAACTCCAAGATATCCCTGTAGGCGGCGGCGTTGACGTTTCCGTCCGGAACCACCAGTGGCGTTTTCCCTCCATAATGGATGCCGGCCCATATCATCACTGAGCCGCCTCCGCCTTGAGTCGTCTCGTGGATACATTCATCGCGAAGGTTTTCCCCGGCTAATCGACGAACTCGTTGTCTCCCATCCTTTCGGTCAAGGATGAACCGGCTCTCGTCCGTGAAGACCACATGTTGCCAATGTCCTGGATGAAGCCTTCTGTGCTCCCTAGCCCAAAGAAGACGAGCTACTCTGTGGCGAACAGACAGGCGTGGACATTTGGTCAACCGTCGTGCTCGGTAACCATGTTGGAGCAATCTGCGATTAACGGTTGACCGGGAAACGTTGATCCCATGATATCTCCTCCACAAGCGACGAAGACGGCTCGTGGGCAATTTCCGGTTTCTGCGGCTGAAATTCAACAGTTGGCGATCATCTCTTCTTGTGGTCAATCTGGGACGTCCTGGAGATTTCCGTGGCCGCACATTCCCCGCCTCACGTTGACGTTTCAGGATCTTAGAGACTGCACTCTGTGATATCCCTAGGACTTCTGCGATATCAGTCTGCTTGTAGCCCTCCTGTCGCAGTGCTACCACTCTTTCGCGTATTCCTGTTGCCGTTGGACCAGGCATAGTCCAGGGAACGTCTCTACCGATTTTTATTTCAAACGGTACAAGGAACTCGAAAAAATGCAACCTTCTTATACACACTGCTAAATCAGGGAAAGGGACAGAATATCATATGCATAGGCTTTTATAGTCTACAACAAAAGAATTTATTACGTAATCCAAATTTCTCATGTTATAATGTCACCTGTGTAATGGGGAAACATTATGTAATCACTCAATTACCATTTTGTCTACGCGTAGCCTTTCAAATACCAACGAAACTGTCGATTTTTATTCAAAAATATTTTATTCCACCTTTATGACCAACAGTGTATAAAAATTCACCTCTCCTTTTCACTTTTCACTTTCCTTTCCTTTCTTCACCCCATAAGTGGGCCAATTATCCGAAAGAATACAACCACATGGTGTTACCGAAAGTTTTGCTATTTTCTAAATAGTATTTATTAGTGATCTATTATAGTTGTTGTTATGCATTGTAATGTATGTTTTATCCGTCAGGGCCCTCAGTGACGGCAGTTTTATTATTGAGGAGGCCACCCTGGTTAAATAAATCTGGAAATAAAAAAATAGAGAGATACATAAATAAACAAATAAATTGGAAAAAAAATAAATAGATAAATAAATGAATAAATAAATAAAAAAATGGATAAATAAATGAATAAACAAATACAAGACAAGAAACACCTGTACGAAAAGCAGTAATTCACTTTTCAAGGCCCGGTAAAGTAAAGGTTAACTCGATGTCTTTTGACCATCGGCATGAAGATGTCACCATTCTTACACTTGACTATGTTTACCATCATCATGACATTTAACATATTTATACAATCTATGAAACGATCTTGGGCATATTGAATTCTGGGGGTTTTCAGAATCAAAAGAAATTAATGGATAACAAGAGTTCGAGGCAGTAAGAAATATGCAAAAAAGAGTGAGAGAAAGATAAAGAAAGAGGACGAGAGAGAGGTTGAGAGATAGAGAGAGAGAGAGAGAGAGAGAGAGAGAGATAAAGAGAGAGACCGACAGACAGCCGGCATGGTAGTGAAGATTCAACAAGACCAACATCAAAATTGCGTAAGGGAGAGAGAGATATGAACTTGTTTGATATAGCATCAGCGGCGCCGTGACTACAGCCACATTGTCCGAATAATGCAAGAAGCATGAAAATGATAATATTTCAAAATTGCAATATTGGATTAGACAAAAGTGCAAAAAAAAAGAGAGATATACGCACAGTCGGCTTCCTTGAATGGCAAGTTTATGAAATCCAGTGAGAGAGAGAGAGAGAGAGAGAGAGAGAGAGAGAGAGAGGAGACGATACAGAAGGGGGAGGGGGCTTGTATGATGATAACATGGGCAGAAACCGGGTAGGAAAGGTGCTATATAGCCTTGTCGTGAAGACGTTTGATTTAAGACATTATACAGGAACATTATGCGTTATGGCGAACGTAGAGGAAATGTAAAAATAAATAGAAGAAATACACCTTTTATTGACAGACTAACAATGTTTTCACTTCCCCTATACACTCCCCGAACACGTAGCATGTGTGTATGTATATGTGTATGTGTTTGTGTGTGTGTGTATGTGTTTGTTTCCTCTCTTTTCATATACATATATATATAATTTATGCAGAATACTCTTTTTTTTTCACGTGAACCAATGATATTCAATACTATCAGTATTGTAATAAATATAGGTTGCTGTTTATTTGGAAAAAGAAAGAAAATAAAAGATTGATTAAAACAAAAATAAAAAGCTGTGCGTGATTGTGTTACTGTACATATACGTTCATTTTATCGACAGTATTTAAATTCCAGCTCACTGTGTATTTTCTTGGACCAACCACAAAGTATCAGGCAGCTACGATTGATTTTAATCCGTCGATGTCGACCACGAACTGGTATTTTCTTAAAACCTAAATGTCAGTGTGTGGTGTCAGTGACGTCACGAATGTTAGATCAAACGTGCGACTGATCTATTCACCGTAGCTCGTGTGGAACAACTAGACGTTTGATTGCAAAATCATGAATAGACCTAGGCATGTTAGACTTGCAATAGATAGCAGTGATGGCTTGTGATACGGTGAGTTGCAATAGATAGTTTCCAACCAATCCCAGATAGAGCCTATCACCAGCCCACACTGACCTTACCAGCCATGGGAAACGTCTCTTGTTGTGACCAGAATCAAGGGGTTCATGTATCATACAATAGTTAGCTGGGTTTATTCTCTGCAGAGGGAAAGAATCAGTGAATTAAAGGAATAGTTCACCCCGAAATTATGTTTGTCTCAACATGGACCATCTATACATGAAAGAAACATTATTATGGGAAAGCACATCGCAAGACGTCACAAAATCAAAACTCAAAGTTTGATAACCTCCTTTTCCTAATTAGACCGATTTTCGTCAAACTTTCACCAATAATGTTTCTTTCACGCGTTCCCTTTTATTGAAACCTAAACAATTTCAGGATTGACTATCACTTTAAAGGGCATATACTGTACTGGGAAGGCAAAAAAGCCTTCAAAATGTAATTGTTAGCAATCTTCTTGCCAATGGTCTTAAATTTTGAATGTATTGTCTATTTTAGAAGCTTGCTGAAAGTTATTTGCCTTCAAATGATCTACATTTGTAGAAATGATTGATTAAATCACTAATCCTCAAAATGTTCGGGCCGAACATTTCTAGGATTTAATCATTAATCATTAATTACTCCATATGTGGATCATTTGAGGGCAAATAACTTTCAGCAAGCTTCTAAAATAGACAATACATGAATTGAAGACCGTTGGCAAGAAGATTGCTAACAATTACATTTTGAAGGCTTTTTTGCCTTCCCATTACAGTATATGCCCTTTAAGGACATAATTTGGACTACTAAGTGATCCTTGCAATATAGGCAACGAGCAAGTTGATAAATCCGAACTAATAGCACACTCCAACTGTCTTTCGTACCCCGGCCGACCACGCTTGTTGCAAGGTGTTACACTTTAAAGTGATGGTTCACCATGAAATTATTTTGGTTTCAATAAAAGGAGACACATAAAAGAAACATATCAGTGAAGGTTTGACGAAAATAGGTCAAAGGAAAAGAAAGTAATTTGATTTTAAAATTTTGATTTTGTGACATCACGGTGCGAGGTGCTCTGCCATCATGTTGTGTACATTTTTCTCTCGAAAATGTGCATTTTCTCAAAAAGATATGCATCTTTTTATCTGTGCATTTTAAAGATCATTAGAAATATTCGATAAAAAATAATCAAGTTGTCAAAAACACAAATAAAACAATTAACTTCATGGGATTATGTACACAATAATAATTCATGTATCTCCATTTATCGCAACCGAAATCAACTTCACCGGTCGCGCCGACAATTATGCCCCTATCACATGCTTTTTTAAAAATTGGAATCTACTTCTTTCTTTGCATCTGTTAATTATTTGGGGATGACAGAAGGCCACACCCCGCCCAAAGAGTAATAGCAACGAAGTAAAGGCGATACTAATGTATCGTCCGTCCGTCTTTTTCAATCCGTCGCATGTTTATTGGCGTAGAGCGTATATATATTTTTTTTGCTCAAGATATTAGTGGTTATAGAATTTCATATGCTTCGTTTTATAATAAGTTTTCAAAATTATTATATTACATGGAAGTAATCAACACATAAAATATGTTTTCAAACTAATATGATATTTAAAAAGACAAAATTATTTAAATTGCTCTTTTGATAGAGCAAAATAAGATTTTAACACGAGTCAAAGACACTATGCATATTCATGAGGTATCGTTCCAGACGCTTTGCGCATGCGTACTTTAACAAAGTAGGATCGTGGCGCGCCCGCCGCCAAATGCAAACTGCCCTCCAGCCTATATAGCTAGGCTACTCTATCAGACCCATGATTTGAGACGATGTTTGAGACCCTACCACGTGATGTAGGGTCCATGGTTCAACCAAGGATGTGTGCGAAGAGAGTCATGTGCAAACAGATGAAGAGTTATTTGACCGAATAACCGCATTCTTTCGTTTTTGCCTGTCTGTACTGTACGCACCTACATCACGAGCCCATTATGTCGCATGGATTGTGGTTGCAAACGCCACACGTGGATGTAATGGCATGCATCATCATGCACTGTGTGGGTCTGCATGGAATGGACACTGTATATACGCTTAGCTTCACATTCCTCGATCCTTACAATTTCAATGGGTAATGTGCAACAAATCAGGCTCCATGCATAAAGCCTTGACATGTATTTTCAGCGACAGACTGCATTAATATAGCCTTGACATGCATTTTCAGCATGCACCTACAGCCTGAGTGTGCCTGCCATGCATGGCGCGCGCTATGCCTGCCAGTATAGTCTAACGAGACGGAAATGTGAAGACTAGTTCCATATGCACATCAATATGCATAATGATCCCGATACAAATTACCGATAGGTATAAGCCACGTCTGCCCAACATACACCACACACCGCGCTATTGAGAATGTTCTGAATTTGAGTATTGGGTCTGTATTCGCAGACTATGCACTGAAATTGTGTCCGACGTTTTTCGCGCCAAAATACTATGTCAGGCCGATCAGTGTGTTCGTGTTTCCCGCGCTTGATATTGTGTTGTTGCCTGGCTTGCAGCCGTTTGGACATGGCTAATTCACATTAAAAAATACGAGTACTGACTGCCCTACTCTGACATAAGGAAGGAAGTGACAAATAAATAAAATCTGTGTTATTGGTATTCTTAGATTGTACCCAGCATTCCATACATACAGGCAGTATCTGGATAAGAAATGTGAGATATTCAATCTAACATGATGTGGTGTTGCACTGTGATGTCAATGCAAGTGGCAGACACATTTTGCTCATTTACAAGAAAAGTTAATTTTGTTAGTTGCTTCCTTTTGTCAGAGAAAGGCAGTATAGTATTCATTAGACTATTAGTAGTCGCTCAAGATTTCGTTCTCCCATTTTCAGCGAGTATATTAGAATCCAGCTGCAATTATCGATCTACCGAAAGAGAGATCGAGGTTTTTTTTTTTTTTTTTTTTTTTTTTTTTTTTTAATCGATGTAGATCTAACTCTAGGCCATGCAAAAGTTACAATCGGGGGCTGGGGGACCTGATGTTATTGGTCTATAGACCTTAATGGTTTATTTTGTGAAGAGAGAAAATAAGTTTGTACAAATTCTCTGAAATCATTACCATTTTATCTACAGGTGTATATTAAAGATCGTTTTATTTGTTGGATGTTACAATTGATGAGTTGTTTCAACGTGTGATGATTTTTTTAATTCATGCCTTTCTCTAACATATCTTGCTCTACAAAAATTAAATACATATGATACTCTCTATAGGGTAAACGGACCTTCACTAAAAAAATCTTTGAGCACCATTTTCAAGAATGTGTGCATCACAAATCACGTGCTTTTTTAAGTACTGGAATCTACTTCTTTCTTTGCATCTGTTCATAATTTTGGGATGACGTAAGGCCACCCCGTCCAAAGATTAATTTCAAAGAAGTGAAGGCGGTACTAAAATACCGTCCGTCCGTCTTTTTCAATCCGTCGCATGTTCATTGGCGTAGAGCGTATATATATTTTTTTTGCTCAAGATATTAGTGGTTATAGAATTTCATATGCTTCGTTTTATAATAAGTTTTCAAAATTATTATATTACATGGAAGTAATCAACACATAAAATATGTTTTCAAACTAATATGATATTTAAAAAGACAAAATTATTTAAATTGCTCTTTTGATAGAGCAAAATAAGATTTTAACACGAGTCAAAGACACTATGCATATTCATGAGGTATCGTTCCAGACGCTTTGCGCATGCGTACTTTAACAAAGTAGGATCGTGGCGCGCCCGCCGCCAAATGCAAACTGCCCTCCAGCCTATATAGCTAGGCTACTCTATCAGACCCATGATTTGAGACGATGTTTGAGACCCTACCACGTGATGTAGGGTCCATGGTTCAACCAAGGATGTGTGCGAAGAGAGTCATGTGCAAACAGATGAAGAGTTATTTGACCGAATAACCGCATTCTTTCGTTTTTGCCTGTCTGTACTGTACGCACCTACATCACGAGCCCATTATGTCGCATGGATTGTGGTTGCAAACGCCACACGTGGATGTAATGGCATGCATCATCATGCACTGTGTGGGTCTGCATGGAATGGACACTGTATATACGCTTAGCTTCACATTCCTCGATCCTTACAATTTCAATGGGTAATGTGCAACAAATCAGGCTCCATGCATAAAGCCTTGACATGTATTTTCAGCGACAGACTGCATTAATATAGCCTTGACATGCATTTTCAGCATGCACCTACAGCCTGAGTGTGCCTGCCATGCATGGCGCGCGCTATGCCTGCCAGTATAGTCTAACGAGACGGAAATGTGAAGACTAGTTCCATATGCACATCAATATGCATAATGATCCCGATACAAATTACCGATAGGTATAAGCCACGTCTGCCCAACATACACCACACACCGCGCTATTGAGAATGTTCTGAATTTGAGTATTGGGTCTGTATTCGCAGACTATGCACTGAAATTGTGTCCGACGTTTTTCGCGCCAAAATACTATGTCAGGCCGATCAGTGTGTTCGTGTTTCCCGCGCTTGATATTGTGTTGTTGCCTGGCTTGCAGCCGTTTGGACATGGCTAATTCACATTAAAAAATACGAGTACTGACTGCCCTACTCTGACATAAGGAAGGAAGTGACAAATAAATAAAATCTGTGTTATTGGTATTCTTAGATTGTACCCAGCATTCCATACATACAGGCAGTATCTGGATAAGAAATGTGAGATATTCAATCTAACATGATGTGGTGTTGCACTGTGATGTCAATGCAAGTGGCAGACACATTTTGCTCATTTACAAGAAAAGTTAATTTTGTTAGTTGCTTCCTTTTGTCAGAGAAAGGCAGTATAGTATTCATTAGACTATTAGTAGTCGCTCAAGATTTCGTTCTCCCATTTTCAGCGAGTATATTAGAATCCAGCTGCAATTATCGATCTACCGAAAGAGAGATCGAGGTTTTTTAGGTGGTCTGCCATGCCATGGCAGATCACCTCTTGTTTTTGTCCGAATTTTCTTTCTTTATTATTATTATTATTAGGTGGTCTGTCGCCAACGACAGATCACCTCTTAATTTCGTTAGAATTTTCTTTCTTTATTATTTATTTATTTATTTTTATTCCAAATTTTTGTGACATGGATATCTCAACAATGCATAACCCATATTTCATGAAATGTTCATCATGTATGGACATATATGTGAACATGTTACAGCAACATTTTCAAGGTCATGACGTCATCGTGACGTCATCTACGAGCAGTTTAATGAAAAACTATTACCTCATGTAGCTCTAGAACTGGTCATCTCTGTGTAATGAAATTTGACATGCATATAATTAATGAGTAGCTAATTAATTTCATTGAAAAAAAACGCGCGCGTACGCGTACGTTAGTGCAAAAACGCGCGCGCAAAATTTTAAAATGCTCCAAATCAACTCAAAATTGTTTTGCATATGTTTCAGGCCATTTCTAGCATTTCAAAAATTTCCGCGCGTGCGCGCGCGTTCGCGCGTTTTTTCGTGCGTAACGCGAACAAAACGTCAAAATTCTGTTTTTTTACTGGATTCATGTTACTGACACTACATACAACACATCCTGTCATTTTGAGCCATTTCCATGCAATAACAAGGTCGTGCGGGTGCGTCAAAGTTCAAAGTCTGCGCGTGCGTCAATACGTTTTTGTGTGCAAATATTGCAAAAAACATGACTACCTTCAATCGGCCATAGCTCTTCAGAATGGCCGGTGACCCCCAATTTTTGTTCAATATTCTGAAAGACTGGGAAATGTAGATGTGATTTAATGTTCGATTTACCTTTTAAATTTATGTTGATGTCATCATATTGCCATATGAATCGAAAAAATGATTTTTCATGTATGACGTCATGAACTTTTTTACCCGCTTTTGTGTATCTCAGTAATTCATGGTCAATTTTCTCCCAAATTTCAGTATGTTGTAGCTGAGACCTCGCTCCATAGTAGGAGTTGCCTTCATTTTTCATTTTGATGACGTCTTCACGGTGTAAATTTCATTATACGCATGAATGTCAAAATCGCACTTCCGTGTTATGTCAATGGAAGTGGTATTTATGAAATGACATGACGAGCTTCTAGGAGATGTATCTCACTAATATGTCAAGCTTTCACTCTGAAATTTCAGTATGTTGTAGCTGAGTCTACGAGCTTTCCGGAACGTTGTCTCCATTTTTTAATCAGATGTCGGGATCATGGTGAAATTTCAGCTTGAATGTCGATTTCTTAATCATTCTAGCCCCTGCTGGGCATTACGTGTTAAGTGAATGGGAAGATTTGTGGCTCAATAGGTAAGGCGCCGTTTTAAGATCTCGAGGCCCCCGGTTCGATTCCTGGCGTGGGTAGGGTCAACTTTTGCATTCCTTTTGCAATGTTTATTTTGCCATCTTCTTCTGTTCTATGCCTCACTTTGTCATTCTCTTTGAGATTTTCTTTCCAATTCTTTTTTCTCTCACCCCATTCTCTTACATGACTATTAATCACGTTAGCATAAACATGTTACCATTTAGGAAATTCTCTGAAATTTTAGTATAATAGGTGCCCTATGAGCTTTCTTGAGCGCTGTCTCACATTGCTTATGGATAGTTGGTGTCACGAATGAAGGTCTATAGTTCACCGTGCATTTTCCAGCCCATGTCTGTGCATGAATTTGCCAATGCAGACCACCTGATACTTGTCCACAAGTATGTCTCGTTATTATTATTAGGTGGTCTGTCGCCAACGACAGATCACCTCTTAATTTCGTTAGAATTTTCTTTCTTTATTATTTATTTATTTATTTTTATTCCAAATTTTTGTGACATGGATATCTCAACAATGCATAAGCCATATTTCATGAAATGTTCATCATGTATGGACATATATGTGAACATGTTACAGCAACATTTTCAAGGTCATGACGTCATCGTGACGTCATCTACGAGCAGTTTAATGAAAAACTATTACCTCATGTAGCTCTAGAACTGGTCATCTCTGTGTAATGAAATTTGACATGCATATAATTAATGAGTAGCTAATTAATTTCATTGAAAAAAAACGCGCGCGTACGCGTACGCTAGTGCAAAAACGCGCGCGCAAAATTTTAAAATGCTCCAAATCAACTCAAAATTGTTTTGCATATGTTTCAGGCCATTTCTAGCATTTCAAAAATTTCCGCGCGTGCGCGCGCGTTCGCGCGTTTTTTCGTGCGTAACGCGAACAAAACGTCAAAATTCTGTTTTTTTACTGGATTCATGTTACTGACACTACATACAACACATCCTGTCATTTTGAGCCATTTCCATGCAATAACAAGGTCGTGCGGGTGCGTCAAAGTTCAAAGTCTGCGCGTGCGTCAATACGTTTTTGTGTGCAAATATTGCAAAAAACATGACTACCTTCAATCGGCCATAGCTCTTCAGAATGGCCGGTGACCCCCAATTTTTTTTCAATATTCTGAAAGAGTGGGAAATGTAGATGTGATTTAATGTTCGATTTACCTTTTAAATTTATGTTGATGTCATCATATTGCCATATGAATCGAAAAAATGATTTTTCATGTATGACGTCATGAACTTTTTTACCCGCTTTTGTGTATCTCAGTAATTCATGGTCAATTTTCTCCCAAATTTCAGTATGTTGTAGCTGAGACCTCGCTCCATAGTAGGAGTTGCCTTCATTTTTCATTTTGATGACGTCTTCACGGTGTAAATTTCATTATACGCATGAATGTCAAAATCGCACTTCCGTGTTATGTCAATGGAAGTGGTATTTATGAAATGACATGACGAGCTTCTAGGAGATGTATCTCACTAATATGTCAAGCTTTCACTCTGAAATTTCAGTATGTTGTAGCTGAGTCTACGAGCTTTCCGGAACGTTGTCTCCATTTTTTAATCAGATGTCGGGATCATGGTGAAATTTCAGCTTGAATATCGATTTCTTAATCATTCTAGCCCCTGCTGGGCATTACGTGTTAAGTGAATGGGAAGATTTGTGGCTCAATAGGTAAGGCGCCGTTTTAAGATCTCGAGGCCCCCGGTTCGATTCCTGGCGTGGGTAGGGTCAACTTTTGCATTCCTTTTGCAATGTTTATTTTGCCATCTTCTTCTGTTCTATGCCTCACTTTGTCATTCTCTTTGAGATTTTCTTTCCAATTCTTTTTTCTCTCACCCCATTCTCTTACATGACTATTAATCACGTTAGCATAAACATGTTACCATTTAGGAAATTCTCTGAAATTTTAGTATAATAGGTGCCCTATGAGCTTTCTTGAGCGCTGTCTCACATTGCTTATGGATAGTTGGTGTCACGAATGAAGGTCTATAGTTCACCGTGCATTTTCCAGCCCATGTCTGTGCATGAATTTGCCAATGCAGACCACCTGATACTTGTCCACAAGTATGTCTCGTTAGGTGGTCTGTCGCCAACGACAGATCACCTCTTAATTTCGTTAGAATTTTCTTTCTTTATTATTTATTTATTTATTTATTTTTATTCCAAAATTTTGTGGCATGGATATCTCAACAATGCATTAGTCATTTTTCATGAAATCTTCATCATGTATGAATATGTACGTGAACATGTTCCAGCAACATTTTCAAGGTCATGACGTCATCGTGACGTCATCTACGAGCAGTTTAATAAAAACCTATTACCTCATCTAGCTCTAGAACCAATCATTTATAGCTAATGAAAATTGACATGCATAAATTTAATGATAACGCAATTAATTTCAATAAATAAAAACGCGCGCGTACGCGTACGTTAAAGCAAAAATGCGCGCGCAAAATTTTAAAATGCTCAGAATCAACTCAAAATTGTTTTGCATATGTTTCAGGCAATTTCTAGCATTTCAAAAATTTCCGCGCGTGCGCGCGCGTTCGCGCGTTTTTCCGTGCGTAACGCGAAAAAAACGTCAAAATTCCGTTTTTTTACTAGATTCATGTTACTGACACTACATACAACACATCCTGTCATTTTGAGCCATTTCCATGCAATAACAAGGTCGTGCGGGTGCGTCAAAGTTGAAAGTCTGCGCGTGCGTCAATACGTTTTTGTGTGCAAATATTGCAAAAAACATGACTACCTTCAATCGGCCATAGCTCTTCAGAATGGCCGGTGACCACCATTTTTTTTGTAATATTTGGAAAGAATATGAAATGTAGATGTGATTTAATGTTCGATTTACCTTTTAAATTTATGTTGATGTCATTATATTGCCATATGAATCGAAAAAATGATTTTTCATGTATGACGTCATGAACTTTTTTACCCGCTTTTGTGTATCTCAGTAATCCATGGTCAATTTTCTCCCAAATTTCAGTATGTTGTAGCTGAGACCTCGCTCCATAGTAGGAGTTGCCTTCATTTTTCATTTTGATGACGTCTTCACGGTGTAAATTTCATTATACGCATGAATGTCAAAATCGCACTTCCGTGTTATGTCAATGGAAGTGGTATTTATGAAATGACATGACGAGCTTCTAGGAGATGTATCTCACTAATATGTCAAGCTTTCACTCTGAAATTTCAGTATGTTGTAGCTGAGTCTACGAGCTTTCCGGAACGTTGTCTCCATTTTTTAATCAGATGTCGGGATCATGGTGAAATTTCAGCTTGAATATCGATTTCTTAATCATTCTAGCCCCTGCTGGGCATTACGTGTTAAGTGAATGGGAAGATTTGTGGCTCAATAGGTAAGGCGCCGTTTTAAGATCTCGAGGCCCCCGGTTCGATTCCTGGCGTGGGTAGGGTCAACTTTTGCATTCCTTTTGCAATGTTTATTTTGCCATCTTCTTCTGTTCTATCCCTCACTTTTTCATTCTCTTTGAGATTTTCTTTCCAATTCTTTTTTCTCTCGCCCCATTCTCTTACATGACTATTAATCACGTTAGCATAAACATGTTACCATTTAGGAAATTCTCTGAAATGTTAGTATAATAGGTGCCCTATGAGCTTTCTTGAGCGATGTCTCACATTGCTTATGGATAGACGGTGTCACGAATGAAGGTCTATAGTTCACCGTGCATTTTCCAGCCCATGTCTGTGCATGAATTTGCCAATGCAGACCACCTGATACTTGTCCACAAGTATGTCTCGTTATTATTATTATTATTATTTATTTTTATTCCTATTTTTTGTGACATGGATATCTCAACAATGCATGGACCATGTTTCATCAAATGTTCATCATGTATAGGTATATATGTGAACATGTCACAGGAACATTTTCAAGGTCATTACGTAATCGTGACGTCATGCACGAGCAATTTAATGAAAACCTATTATTTCATGTAGCTCTAAAACCGTTCATCTCTGTGTAATGAAATTTGGCATGTATATAATTAATGACAAGACAATTAATTTCAATGAAAAAAAACGCGCGCGTACGCGTACGTTAGTGCATTAACGCGCGCGTAAAATAAAAAAATGCTCCAAATCAACTAGAAATTGTTTTGCATATGTTTGATGCCATTTCTAGCATTTTTTAAATTTCCGCGCGTACGCGCGCGCGCGCGCGTTTTTCCGTGCGTTTAGCAAACACAACGTCGGAAAACCGTTTTTTCACTAGATTCATGTTTCTGACACTGCAAATAACACATCCTGAAATTTTGAGCCATTTCTATGCAATAATAAGGTCGTGCGGGTGCGTCAAAGTTCAAAGTCCGCGCGTGCGTCAATACGTTTTTGTGTGCAAAAACATGACCACCTTCAATCGGCCATAGCTCCTCAGAATGGCTGGTGACCCCCAATTTTTTTTTCATATTTTGAAAGAGTGGGAACTGTAGATGCTATTTCATGTTCCATTTGGTCGTTAAATACATCGTAACGTCATCATATTGCCATATGAATCGAAAAAATCAATTTTCATGTATGACGTCATAAACTTTTTTACCCGTTCTTGCGTATCTCAGTAATCTTTGGTCAATTTTGTTCCAAATTTCAGTATGTGATAGCTGAGACATTGCTCTATGAGAAAGTAGCCCTAATATTTCAATAGGATTCTATCTTCATGGTATGAATTTGATTATAGACATTAATGTCAAAATCGATCGTAAGTACGTGTTATGTCAATGGAAGGGGTATTTATTAAATGACATGACGATCTTCTAGGAGCTGTATCTCGCTTATGTTCAATTCTGTTACTCTGAAATTTTAGTATGTTGTAGCTGAGTCTACTAGCTTTCGGGGACGTCATCTTTATTTTTCAATCAGATGTCGCGATCATGGCGAAATTTCATCTTGAATATCAATTTCTTAATCATTCTAGCCCCTGCTGGGCATTACGTGTTAAGTGAATGGGAAGATGTGTGGCTCAATTGGTAAGGCGCCGCGTTTTAAGATCTCGAGGCCCCCGGTTCGATTCCTGGAGTGGGTAGGGTAAATTTTCGCATTCCTTTTACAATGTTTCTTTTGCCATCTTCTTCTGTTCTATCCTTCACTTTGTCTTTCTCTTTGAGATTTTCTTTCCCATTCGTTTTCTCTCGCCCCTTTATCTTACGTGGCTATTAATTACATGTTAGCACAATATACATGTAACCATTTAGGCATGTCTCTGAAATGTACGTTAGTAGACATTGTAGGTGCGCTATGAGCTTTCTTGAGCGGAGTCTCTGATTGCTTATGAATAGATGGTGTCACGATTGAAGGTCCATATCACCGTGCATTTTCTAGCCCATGTCAGTGCATGAATTTGCCAATGCAGACCACCTTATACTTGTCCACAAGTATGTCTCGTTATTATTTATTTTTATTCCTATTTTTTGTGACATGGATATCTCAACAATGCATGGACCATGTTTCATCAAATGTTCATCATGTATAGGTATATATGTGAACATGGTCCAGCAACATTTTCAAGGTCATTACGTAATCGTGACGTCATGTACGAGCAATTTAATGCAAATCTATTATTTCATGTAGCTCTAAAACCGTTCATCTCTGTGTAATGAAATTTGGCATGTATATAATTAATGACAAGACAATTAATTTCAATGA
Source organism: Arbacia lixula (assembly GCA_963669155.1). Classification (NCBI taxonomy): domain Eukaryota; kingdom Metazoa; phylum Echinodermata; class Echinoidea; order Arbacioida; family Arbaciidae; genus Arbacia; species Arbacia lixula. Next base: position 108,924 of record OZ022587.1, on the reverse strand, counting down.
AAAAAAACGCGCGCGTACGCGTACGTTAGTGCAGTAACGCGCGCGTAAAATAAAAAAATGCTCCAAATCAACTAGAAATTGTTTTGCATATGTTTGAGGCCATTTCTAGCATTTTTCAAATTTCCGCGCGTACGCGCGCGCGCGCGCGTTTTTCCGTGCGTTTAGCAAACGCAACGTCGGAAAACCGTTTTTTTCACTGGATTCATGTTTTTGACACTGCAAACAACACATCCTGAAATTTTGAGCCATTTCCATGCAATAATAAGGTCGTACTGGTGCGTCAAAGTTCAAAGTCCGCGCGTGCGTCAATACGTTTTTGTGTGCAAATATTGCAAAAAACATGACCACCTTCAATCGGCCATAGCTCCTCAGAATGGCTGGTGACCCCCAATTTTTTTTTCATGTTTTGAAAGAGTGGGAACTGTAAATGCTATTTCATGTATCATTTGATCGTTAAATACATCGTAACGTCATCATATTGCCATATAAATCGAAAAAATCAATTTTCATGTATGACTTCATAAACTTTTTTACCCGTTCTTGCGTATTTCAGTAATCTTTGGCCAATTTTGTTTCAAATTTCAGTATGTGATAGCTGAGACATTGCTCTATGAGAAATTAGCCCTAATATTTCAATAGGATTCCATCTTCATGGTACAAATTTGATTATAGACATTAATGTCAAAATCGATCGTATATACGTGTTATGTCAATGGAAGGGGTATTTATTAAATGACATGACGATCTTCTAGGAGCTGTATCTCGCTTATGTTCAATTCTGTTACTCTGAAATTTTAGTATGTTGTAGCTGAGTCTACTAGCTTTCGGGGACGTGATCTTTATTTTTTAATCAGATGTCGCGATCATGGCGAAATTTCATCTTGAATATCAATTTCTTAATCATTCTAGCCCCTGCTGGGCATTACGTGTTAAGTGAATGGGAAGATGTGTGGCTCAATTGGTAAGGCGCCGCCTTTTAAGATCTCGAGGCCCCCGGTTCGATCCCTGGAGTGGGTAGGGTAAATTTTTGCATTCCTTTTACAATGTTTTTTTTGCCATCTTCTTCTGTTCTATCCCTCACTTTGTCATTCTCTTTGAGATTTTCTTTCCCATTCGTTTTCTCTCGCCCCTTTATCTTACGTGGCTATTAATTACATGTTAGCACAATATACATGTAACCATTTAGGCATGTCTCTGAAATGTACGTTAGTAGACATTGTTAGGTGCGCTCTGAGCTTTCTTGAGCGGAGTCTCTGATTGCTTATGAATAAATGGTGTCACGATTGAAGGTCCATATCACCGTGCATTTTCTAGCCCATGTCAGTGCATGAATTTGCCAATGCAGACCACCTTATACTTGTCCACAAGTATGTCTCGTTTTTTTTTTTTTTTTTTTTTTTTTTTTTAATCGATGTAGATCTAACTCTAGGCCATGCAAAAGTTACAATCGGGGGCTGGGGGACCTGATGTTATTGGTCTATAGACCTTAATGGTTTATTTTGTGAAGAGAGAAAATAAGTTTGTACAAATTCTCTGAAATCATTACCATTTTATCTACAGGTGTATATTAAAGATCGTTTTATTTGTTGGATGTTACAATTGATGAGTTGTTTCAACGTGTGATGATTTTTTTAATTCATGCCTTTCTCTAACATATCTTGCTCTACAAAAATTAAATACATATGATACTCTCTATAGGGTAAACGGACCTTCACTAAAAAAATCTTTGAGCACCATTTTCAAGAATGTGTGCATCACAAATCACGTGCTTTTTTAAGTACTGGAATCTACTTCTTTCTTTGCATCTGTTCATAATTTTGGGATGACGTAAGGCCACCCCGTCCAAAGATTAATTTCAAAGAAGTGAAGGCGGTACTAAAATACCGTCCGTCCGTCTTTTTCAATCCGTCGCATGTTCATTGGCGTAGAGCGTATATATATTTTTTTTGCTCAAGATATTAGTGGTTATAGAATTTCATATGCTTCGTTTTATAATAAGTTTTCAAAATTATTATATTACATGGAAGTAATCAACACATAAAATATGTTTTCAAACTAATATGATATTTAAAAAGACAAAATTATTTAAATTGCTCTTTTGATAGAGCAAAATAAGATTTTAACACGAGTCAAAGACACTATGCATATTCATGAGGTATCGTTCCAGACGCTTTGCGCATGCGTACTTTAACAAAATATGATCGTGGCGCGCCCGCCGCCAAATGCAAACTGCCCTCCAGCCTATATAGCTAGGCTACTCTATCAGACCCATGATTTGAGACGATGTTTGAGACCCTACCACGTGATGTAGGGTCCATGGTTCAACCAAGGATGTGTGCGAAGAGAGTCATGTGCAAACAGATGAAGAGTTATTTGACCGAATAACCGCGTTCTTTCGTTTTCGCCTGTCTGTACTGTACGCACCTACATCACGAGCCCATTATGTCGCATGGATTACATGGTTGCAAACGCCACACGTGGATATAATGGCATGCATCATCATGCACTGTGTGGGTCTGCATGGAATGGACGCTGTATATACGCTTCAAGCTTCACATTCCTCGATCCTTACAATTTCAATGGGAAATGTACAACCAATCAGGCTCCATGCATAAAGCCTTGACATGTATTTTCAGCGACAGACTGCATTAATATAGCCTTGACATGCATTTTCAGCGACAGACTGCATTACTATAGCCTTGACATGCATTTTCAGCATGCACCTACAACCTGACGAGACTGAAATGTGAAGACTAGTTCCATATGCACATCAATATGCACAATGATCCCGATACAAATTACTGATAGGTATAAGCCACGTCTGCCCAACATACACCACACACCGGCCACCGCGCTATTGAGAATGTTCTGAATTGAGTATTGGGTCTGTATTCGCAGACTATGCACTGAAATTGTGTCCGACGTTTTTCGCGCCAAAATACTATGTAAGGCCGATCAGTGTGTTCGTGTTTCCCGCGCTTGATATTGTGTTGTTGCCTGGCTTGCAGCCGTTTGGACATGGCTAATTCACATTAAAAAATACGAGTACACTGCCCTACTCTGACATAAGGAAGGAAGTGACAAATAAATAAAATCTGTGTTATTGGTATTCTTAGATTGTACACAGCATTCCATACATACAGGCAGTATCTGGATAAGAAATGTGATATATTCAATCTAACATGATGGTGTTGCACTGTGATGTCAATGCAAGTGGCAGACACATTTTGCTCATTTACAAGAAAAGTTAATTTTGTTAGTTGCTTCCTTTTGTCAGAGAAAGGCAGTATAGTATTCATTAGACTATTAGTAGTCGCTCAAGATTTCGTTCTCCCATTTTCAGCGAGTATATTAGAATCCAGCTGCAATTATCGATCTACCGAAAGAGAGATCGATTTTTTTTTTTTTTTAAATCGATGTAGATCTAACTCTAGGCCATGCAAAAGTTACAATCGGGGGCTGGGGGGGGGGGGGGGGGGCGGGGGACCTGGTGTTATGGGTCTATAGACCTTAATGGTTTATTTTGTGAAGAAAGAAAATAAGTTTGTACAAATTCTCTGAAATCATTACCATTTTATCTACAGGTGTATATTAAAGATCGTTTTATTTGTTGGATGTTACAATTTATGAGTTGTTTCACCGTGTGATGATTTTTTCAATTCATGCCTTTCTCTAACATATCTTGCACTACAAAAATTAAATACATATGATACTGTCTATAGGGTAAACGGACCTTCACTAAAAAATTCTTTGAGCACCATTTTCAAGAATATGTGCATCACAAATGCAGGAAAATAACCAAAATCAGTGTAAGAAATATTAAAAAATGACGGAAAAACGAAAGGAGACAAACAAAAGCAAATGGTAAAAAGCAAAAGAGAAGAACGCATACACAATAAAACATGTCCACAAAATACCCACTTCTCTTACAAAAAGAACAAGTTTATTACAATTTCATGGGCTTCCCGCACGGAAACCGTTGAAATAACTCGCACATTTGCAAGCAGAGAATAACTATACACTCATATATCATCTCTTCTCTGATATCGTCAGACTTTGTGGATTAGGGCCTATAGTACAAGCGAATGTGTGACACAGCTTACCGTAATGGTAATACAGTACATGTAATCTGATGAGAATCAGGAACCACAGAGACAACTCACAGAACTCATTCGAATCGAAGGCCATTTTAGAGCAAAACTGATCATTATCAAGCTATTACATTGAATTGGATTTTTATAAACCGAAATATCAATTACATTATAGAGTAACATAAAGTCGGAAACATAGTGCTTAGAGCTAAATTTTGCCAATTTGATAACCAGCAGTGATATCAACCTTTTCAGCGCATTGCCAATTTAAAGATTTAGTGATCATTTATTTTGCAAAATCATTTAATACATATCACTAAATGCTCGAAATGGATTCATCTTGTGTGCATATTTATGCTCTTCCATATGATGCTTCTGCAATTAGTTTTAATAGTTGACATCAAAAGTTATAGGGCCAAAGCACATATTTGTGGTAATTGGTCCCGAATTATCGTATATCCGGGGTGACCACCAGAAAATCATGGGTGATGTATGTAAAAGGGCAGGATCTCAGAAATCGGTTTAAAGATGTGCATGGTATGCTACAAGAGAACACACAGTGCCACTAATGCTAAAAAAAAAATGGAAAAAAGGGAGGACACTCATGTCATTTGTGGAGAAGTCTCCAAGACCTGCTGGAGATTGGAAAAAAAAAACAAATTGAATATGTTTGAATATCCTGCAAGTCTGCAACACTTTGGAGACTTGTTAGTCTCCAGGAGACGTCACAACTTTCTCTCCAACTAGTCTATACCAGTTCTCCACCAGGTCTGCACGGTGGGCCATACTCATGAAACTTTACTAGCCTAAGTAATAACTAAAATGCATGTAGCTGAATGCACTTTAGTAACTAACTTGGCTTAGTAATGTTTCATGAAAATGGCCCCTGGTGTCTACCAGGAGCCATATTCATGAAAGCTTACTAGTCTAGTTAGTAACTACAATGCAGCATGCATTTCGATGCTTTAGTAACTAACTAGGCTTAGTAATGTTTCATGAATATGGCCCCAGGTCTCCAATAGGTCTCCGACTAGTCTCCAGACCAATGAGATACCCAATTTCCTCCTATGCCAGAAAAGATGATGGCCAAATAAGAAACACATACTCACAATATGCGCATATAGCAAAAAGTGTAGTTGAACCCTTTTTTGCAGACGATGCTGCATTTCTGCACAATACACTCAAAACACACAGGGCAGAAGTTGATCTGGCACACAATGGGTAAAAGGTAGTATGTCCCTTTGCAGACAAAATCAATTGCATTTGCAATCTACATAAACTCATTACAATTAACTTTGAGTTTATATTCTGAGGGAAGTTCTCAGGTTGTATTTATTACTATATACTCTGTTTTCATACAACAAGGTTTTTTTTATGCCTGTGGGAGGGATCTATTACTTTTTGTGGTACATTAATAATCTGGCACGGGAGATACAGAAGGTGCAACATACAATTATGTAAGAACCAAACACAAACATGTGCACAGTCATGTTTGTATCATGTCTCATCATTACAAACACAAAGAACAGTAAATTAATAAAATATATTGCATCTCTTTCATGTTCAAAGAATTACCAGTGAACATTTACATTCATTCACCTGCATCTTAATGTCAATGTGTCAAATCATACATAAAGAACGCAAATACATTTTTGATGAAATACACTAATTGCTCAACTATAAGCAAATTCTATGCAGAACTGTTGCAATTAATGAGTGCAGTTGACTACTTAGCGAGAAACTTAAAACTTTACAGAAATTTCTGATACAGAAAAACCCACGCAAAACCATTAAAAACATTTTATTTTCAGTATTACAGAAAGATAATGGGCAAAAATATATGAAAGGAAGCATCAATATTTGCTAAATTGTTAAAATATTTAGGGAATCCACAAAATTTTCTTGTCATCATTTTGAAGGTACGGAAAATATTTATCGATGTTTCCAAGCAGACTTTCTACACCAATCCTTAAACAATACATTAGCACTGATAATCACACATATTTAAAACAACTTTTGATGGTATAAATTCATACCAAACAGAATGTACTTGTTATCAACTGCAATTTGCCAGGATTAACCTTGTATTTCCATTCTAAAAAAAGCTACATATTTTTACTTTATAATGTTTTATTTTTACTCTTTCATTTCCTTATAGATCTCGTACCATTCTAACTTGCAGTAAAAAAAACTGTTCATGTTAACATTGAAGTTAATACTAGGAATAAATGAGCATTTGTAAATACCAAAATGACAGAAACATAGGCCAAATAGAACACAGAAAAGATCTGTAATAAAAAAACAAGAAAATATGACACAATTTCTTTGACATCTAAAGAACTTTAATAATCACATTCATTGTATGGGTCAACAGTAAGGCTAAATTTATGCTCCAAAATTAGCACAATATGGTCCCTCATAAAATACCATAATTCCTTGAAATATCAAGAACTATACATTTCCATGCCCACTGTCTCAATTTTATTGATAGAGGGCAGCATATACTTTACTTATATCCATCACACAACTCTTCACTTCCCTTTGACTCTCCATTTGGATTGTTTGTGTAGTTCTATATGCATAACAGAGCATATATATATATATGACTAGCCTGACCTTCAGGCTGTTAGGTATTTATTTTCTAAATTATACATCAGGGTCTAGGAAGTACAAGACTAGTCATTTGATATTTGTGTTTCATACTCAGTCCTATAGCCTCTCGTGATCACTGTATGGTATGGATTGGACATGTCCAACAGCGTACAAGACGGACTACCTAACATCAGTATCAACACAGTGATACATTTCAGTTTGGGCGTCTTATGATGACTTAGAGAATCCTATCACATGTGTAGACCAGGGCTTTGTCGCATATAGGCTTTCAATTATTGTAACTTACGATCAATGGTAACTACATGTACCATGCAACAGGTGCAAGAATGAGAGGTCATTGGCTATTGCCATGGTAGTTACCATTGATGGTATATTACAATAATTTAAAACCTATTTGTAACGTGGCCCAACCAGCAGCATGTGGCTCTTCTATTCAATAAACATGAGGTATGCTCAGCGTATCATAAGCTAATGTGTAGTCTGCATACACAGACCCTTGTCTGTTAGCCAGTCAGTTTGAATCAGGGAGTCTAGAACTACCAAGACTAGCTTCCATATGTTTGCACAGGCTTTGTAACATTGGGACACAAGTGGGCAAGTCAAGCTCTAGTTTAATCTTGCAGAGTTTTGTTTGGAGACATTGTTACAATTGGGTCTGTGCCGCAGACTAGCAAGTGTGCTTCATATCCATTTTCACTACACGGCTGTGATACACAGGTTGCCGTTGGATACAGACTGGTCTTAGTCGCCATGGCAAATTGGGGTCCTTTACAAACAGGACAGGTCTTTCACTTTCAAAGACACACATAAAAAGTTACAAATATCAGTACTTTTCATAGAAACATGTTTGGAATTCTGCCGGTTCATAAGAGGTAATAGCTATATTACAGTTTGCATGCAATCATGCAATATAGGTAAATAATGAGTAGGGGAATATTAACGGGCCTATTGAAGCATATAATCAACTGTAACACCCATGAATACAACCAGTCACCCGTGAGCATGCATTATAGTGTGTGCCACAGGATGTACAGCAGCCATTAAGCAGTACAGAACATATTCAAGGGTCATATTGCATAATATTATCCTTCAAACGATATTACAATAATAGTCAAACCTGGTTTAGCAACCACCTACATAGAATCACCAACTCTCTATAAAGATCACATTGTCTGTTTCCCTTGAGCTGTCCTATACAAGCTTCACTGTATCACCATGGCAACAGTGTCAATGCTGAAAGCCCATTGGCTGTTTCCACGGGAGATACCATTCATTGCAAAACGGCCCAAGGCTTATTCTTTACCTGGCAGCTACAGATTAGACACCTTAGGTCGCAGCTCAACAGCTGCTCAGAACAGTAAACAACAAATTCTCTTAGATTTAGTCTTTGGAAAAACTTTCAGATTTTTAATCAATATTTTAGCAGTACTCTCAAATGATGATAAATTAAGGAGAACAGGAATGCATACTATAATCGCATCTTTCATGTTTGGATATTCCATGGATAATCCTGAAATAACTGACAGATATTTCTTGATAATCTTAGTCAATATTGCATCAGCAGTCAATATCACATTAGCAATCAATATTACGTTATCAGTCAATATTATGTTAGCAGTTGATATTGCGTTCACAAAATGGACCCTAAGCTCTCATTATATAACAGAATCTGTGTGAAAGTTAACAGTAATTAGTGAATAATTCTATAACGAGTCTATAATGAGGTGCCAAAATGCACCAGCAAGCAAGTGCAGTTATGGAAAGTATCTCCTGAAAGCTACAAAACGACCCCACCAAACAATACTGCGGCAGGTGGATATGCTTTTATCAATGTTTCATCAATCATTGTGACTTACAACTCATGAGGGGTGAACAGGATAAGGGGATTAATACCCCATTGACGAGGGAGGGGTGAATGAGGGAGGGGGGTTAAAACCCCATTGACGAGGGAGGGGTGAACGAGGGAGGGGGGTTAAAACCCCATTGATGAGGGAGGAAAGAACGAGGGAGGGGGGTTAAAACCCCATTGACGAGGGAGGAGTGAACGAGGGAGGGGGTTAATACCCCATTGACGAGGGAGGAGTGAACAAGGGAGGGGGGTTAAAACCCCATTGACGAGGGAGGAGTAAACGAGGGAGGGGGGTTAAAACCCCATTGACGAGGGAGGAAAGAACGGGGGAAGGGGGGTTAAAACCCCATCGACGAGGGAGGAAAGAACGGGGGAAGGAGGTTAAAACCCCATTGACGAGGGAGGAAAGAACAAGGGAGGGGGGTTAAAACCCCATTGATGAGGGAGGAGTGAACAAGAGGGGGGTTAAAACCCCATTGACGAGGGAGGAGTGAACGGGGGAAGGAGGTTAAAACCCCATTGACGAGGGAGGAAAGAACGAGGGAGGGGGGGTTAAAACCCCTATGACGAGGGAGGAGTGAACAAGGGAGGGGGGTTAAAACCCCATTGACGAGGGAGGGGTGATGCCATACTTGGTGGTGACGTTGCTCTGTGCTTGAGCAGCTACACTTAGAGAGTAGAGATGTGCCATCTCCATCTCTGTCCGTGCTAGCTCAATGGCCTTGTTGAAGTACTCCTGCGCTGATGTCATCTTCCCCCTGAACGGAGGAACAGTCAAAGGAAAGAAAGAATTATTAGATGAAAAACAGATTTATTGTGAGATACCAAAGAAGAATCATCAAAATAACTGATTTTTTAGTAGGATGTCATCTTCCTCTAGTCTGATGTCTGTAGAACTAATGTTCATTCAGTTAAATTTGTCAAAGAAACGCTTGGAGTTGGCACTGTGATATGATGATTCAGCAAATTTTATGTTGTGTGGTGAATTTTTCTTACCTTTGAACTTCGATAGTACCAAGAGTCTCATATGCGAAGTCACATCTACTGTCTATTTCTAGGGCTTTCTGGATCATGCGGATGGCCTGGTCTGGGTCCTTCTTCCAGGCTAGATATAAAAGACTGTGGAGAGAAAGAGAGAAAAGCAGTAAGAGGGAGAGAGATGGAGCGAGAGAGAGAGAGAGAGAGAGAGAGAGGACAGAGTGAGAAAGAAAAAGAGAAAGTGAGAGAATGAGAGGAAGACAGAGAAGAGAGAAACAGAGTGAGAGATAGATAAAGAAAGATGGAGAGAGAGAATGAGGGGGGAAGAGTGAGCAAGAGAGTAAGGTGGAACAAATACATTCAGTTGAATATGAACATTTGCATACATGAACATTAAAGATTACTGTCATGCATTATTTTAGTGTGACAAGAAAATGAATAACACATAACTTAGCAATTTAACCTCTGAGTACCAACCACTGACAGACCCATATCAATTATGACACAAAGCATTGCCTGTGGGATTGGGAACATCATAAATACCACCTGAAGAAGGACATATATGTCATATGATACAAACTACAGTCGCTACAAGACAAGGTGTTTCAAACAAAAACAGGGAAAGTTTTTCTCTCGTCTTGAAAAAGTTTGAGAAGCTCTGACCATAAGATTTCACACACACATATACTGCTGATCCTTGCCGAGTTCTATGACTTTTGTAAAACGGCTCCCCAACTTAACATCACCAATATGATAATGATAATTGAAGTACTGGTCTTCCAGGGAAAAAAATAATTTGAAATGTTCGGGGGCTACTTTTTGAGCACATTGGCCGATTTGGCTACAATTTTACATTGTGTCTATGGGAATTTTGGGGGCTCTTATAACATTTTTAAGGGCTCTTGTCAGCATTTTGGGGGCGAAATCGCCCGTGTATTTTTAAGCTGGTACTGGATCATGAGACTCACCCGCGGTGCACATATGCTGTGGGGTTATCTGGTTCTAAGGCTACTGCCTTGAGGAAGTTCTCGTCTGCTTGCTGGAATTGACCCTGGTCGTTCAGAGACTGCAACAGAACAGAAGGACATCATTCAAAATTCAATAACTTACATTGCCCATTAAATTCAGAATGATGAAAAATAAACTTGAGAATGACATGCAATCAAAATGCATTTTCATCTATATAACATATTTAGCTCTAACAAATTGTTGTATTTACACTATATCAAAAACACAATAGTTACAAGCAGTGGGGACTGACCCTTGTTTTCCCACTGACCTGTGCAAAGAGAATGATGGCCTCTGCACACTGGCTGAAAGTTTCATTGCTAACAACAATCTTCTCTAAAATGGCAAGCAACGGGAACTGACCCGTGTTCCCCTACTCACCTGTGCATAGAGAGCGAAGGCTTCTGCACACTGGCTGAACTTCTTGCAGCAGTCCTCCAGCGCCTTCATGGCAGCTTGCATCTGCATGGGGCTCTGCACGAGGACCGAGAGTCTGTAGCGTGCGTAGCAGTGCTGGGCATGGGCCAGGGCAAAGTCAGGGTTGAGCTGACCGCACTTCTCAAAGTCTTCTACTGCCTTGTCAACCTTCTCTAGCAGGAGCAGGAGCTAAAGGGGTGTGTGAGGAGAGAAGATGGGAGAGGCATTAGCACTGTTTGTATACCATAATCATGATAATACCACTATTATTACAGATGCATATTGGTAAAAAAGGGTGGGTGTGAAGAGGAGAAGGAGAAGGGGGAGGTGAGAGGGATTAGCCCTGTTCATATACCATAATCATGATAATACCGCTATTATTACCGACGCACATTGGTAAAAAAGGGTGGGTGTGAAGAAGAGGAAAAAGGGGAGGGGAGAGGGATTGAAGGAAAGCAAGGGACAAGAAAGAGAGAGAGAGAGAGAGAGAGAAGAAAGAAAGAGAAAGAGAGAAGAGAGGGAGAGAGAGAAGGAGAGAGGGTGCAAGGTAGAGAAGGTTAGAGAGAGATAAAAAGAAAGGAAGGGGAATAAGAGAGAGAATGTGAGAGAGAATCATTGCCAGGTTGTTTACATTCTTTCATGAATAGCATCAGTGTATGAGCCCAGAAATAGGTATGGCTGCAAACAAAATCTGGCTATCACTAAGTGGTGCATTCTGAAATGACTGTAATGCTGTATGGAAAATTGATTAATCTCCTTCATGCTCGGTAAATCAATCAATGTCCTAGCTCTTACCTGCCCCCTGTGATGGTAGACGTCTGCGTTGTCTGGGTCAATGACCGCGGCCTGGCCGAAGTCTGTCATGGCTTCCATCTGATTGCCCTCCTGCATGTGCATGCTGCCTCGCTTGATCAGGGCATTGGCTTTTAGCTGAAAGTGGGAACGCTTACAGGATTATAATGCAGTCTAACATACAAATATATGGTGTGTTCATATAGCCTAAAATCAGTGTTTTCAAACAATTTCAAACTCAGGCCAATGTGTAATCATGGCTTTGGCCTTCAACTATAGGACACCAGTGGGAAACACACACAGGATTATAATGCAGTCTGACATATAAATAAAGGGTGTGTTCAGAGAGCCTAAATTAAGCGGTTTCAAACGTTCAGGCCAATGGGTGATCAGGGCATTGGCCCGTAGCTGAAACACATGAATGGAAATGCTAACAGGATTATAATACAGTCAATCATGTAGCTAGTGAGTGCATTCATCAACTGTTTGTGACATACACTCAGTGTTTCAATTCTGATGAAGGTCAACCTGCAAAACAGTCTCGCGTGTGAATGTAGGCTTACCTTTTTATCTGCCTCTGGGAGTGAGATGACCATGTCGAGGTCCGGCCGTGCAAGTAGCCCTTGACCTTTGAGCAGATAGAATGTGGCCCTCATGAGGAGAGCTTCGGAAGTCTTGGAGCCTTCATTTTCGATCTCGTCGGTGCAGGCGTCGATGATAGAGTCAAAGTGGCCCTCCTTAAAGCAGTACTTGGCTTTGGCATAGCCAGTACTGGAGGGGGGACAGAGAGAGAAAGAGAGGGAGAGGAAAGGGACAGAGAGGAAGAGAGAAAAGAGAAATACAGAGAAAGGAAAGTAGAGAGAAAAAGGGGGGAAAGAGGGGGAGACAGAGAGAGAAAGAGAGGAGAAGAAAGGGACAGAGAGGAAGAGAGAGGGATGGGATAGAGGGAAAAGAGAAATACAGAGAAAGGAAAGTAGAGAGAAAAAGGGGGAAAGGGGGAGGGGGGAGAGAGAGAGATGAAGGGAGGGGGACATATAAAGAGAGAAGAGAGGAATATAGAGAGAGGTAGAGAGAGAGGAAGAGAGGGGTAGAGAGGAAGAAGAGAGAAATACAGAGAGAGAGAGAGAGACAGAGAGAGAGACAGAGAGAGAGACAGAGAGAGAGACAGAGAGAGGGGGGAGAGGGGAGAGAGAGGGAGAAAGGTAAGGAAAAAGCTATGAATTTATAAGAACACACGGTTTAAAGAAATGTTCACGAAACTTCGAAACAAGGTGTTGATTTTGACTGAAGCAGATTGACCTCAGTTAGAGTGCTTGGCTAAAGCATAGCCAGTACTGGAGGGGAAATAGAGGGAAGAGAAGCTAAAAAACAATCCCTGTCCCACCAACATCCAATGCCATAGTAGATGACACTGCCTCGCAAAATATCTGTACGCAAAAAAAATATAAGCTCATACAGTAACACTTAGCGTACCGTGAAACTTATCATAAGCTTAAGACACATACAAGGTCCAATCAAACCTCTTGAAGTCTTTATACCTTGAAAAGTCGTCTGCCGAGCAGTAATCCTCATCGGTGGAATTTGAGATGCCGTCGTCTGAGAAGGATGAGAAGTATGAGCGGATGAACTGACCGGACGGCAGGCTGGGCACTCGCTCCTGAGGGGGACAAGATCACACCAAGGGTCAGGGATTGCTCTTGACCAATGTGCAGCACAATGGTTCGACTGACATGATGGGTTTCACCAGCGTACCATCACCGCACATTCCCTTTAATAGTTTGTAAATCTGTTCCTCATTTCAAAGACAGCAATAGGACTCATTCAGAACCAAGGCCTTTTTAGAACAAATCTGATCACTATACAGCTTTCAAATTGGCAAGGATGTTTTGTAGAAATCATATTTTTAACATTAAATAGATCATATATTCAATTGTATACTAAGATAACATCAACAATTACATACCATTTATTTAAGGCAATATTTGCACCACTGTGTAGAGCAAAAGTATGAAGTTTCAGCCTTTTCAGTGAGTTGCTAATTTGAAGATTTAGTGATAATTTCACATTTATTTCCCTTTAAAATATGATTAAAAATGTGATGCATCTTTTGTAATTTCTAATGCTGGATATAAAAAGTTCTACCTAGCCTCTTTTTTTTTCTGTTTTTATTGTAATTTTGCAATAAGGAAAACCAACAAAACATCAATAGTAATACGTATATGTGGTACATGGTCCTGATCATCTGCAAAAGTCATGAAACTTGAACCCGAGTCACGCTACCATCGAACACATGCCCTGTGCTGTGGACCATAGCTCACAGTCACCTCCGGTCTTTAGGCTATAGGTTACTTACGACCAGCCCAAAAACTTCCTCAAAGTCAGCGTCCACTTCTATTACTGGGAAGGAAAGTTCTGATACAGTATCTTCTTCCATTTTCTGTGGTTTTACAAAATGTTAGTTGTTTGACCTGCAAAAGGGACACCCTCTCTTGAAAGGGGAAGGGGTCGTGGTGGTAGAGATTCTAGGACATCTAGCAATGCCTATGAGTCCCTACCTGGTATTTCTCCCGAGCGTTCTCCTTGCCGATCTCCTTCAGCATCTTATCAGCAAGCATCATGCCGTGCTGGTGCGAGAAATTCTCCAGCAGACACACAGCCGTGGCGTCTGATTGGACGAAATAAATATATGTAGAAGATAATTAACCAATGATCAACTTTTTATGACATCAATTGTAGATAGCACCTTGGTCATGTTGCCTATAGGTTTTCAATTATTTTGTAACTTACCATCAATAGAAACAACCATGGCAACAGGTGCAACAAGGAGAGCTCATTGATTGGTGACATAGTAGTTACCACTGATAATATGTTACAATAATTGAAAACTTATATGCAACATGGCCCTGGATCTATCAAAATAAAGACAAATAAAATAGTATATTTATTTCCGTGTATCATCACTCACACACTCCCTTATTCCATCAATAAAAAAAAAAAATGTAGCCTCTACACATTGAGTATTTTGTTTTGTCACCTTTAAGGTCCCAGCCTGGTGGGTCTTTCTTCACATATCTCTAAAATCTCATCATATGGACCAATCCATCAAACAATTCACCAATACATCAACTAATCAATCAATCAATCAATCAATCAGTCAACCTTTACATTGATCAATCAATTAATGAAACAATCATACCTTTCAAACACTCAATCATTTGATTAATCTTTTCAAAGGTCTTGGCTCAACAGAACAGAACCTCCATGTAGTTTTCATATCCTATGATATCAATCAATCAATCAATCAATCAATTAGTTGCTCATACCTTCCAAACACTGGATCTTCTGGTTCATCATCTCAAAGGCCTTGGCCCGACGGAAGAGAGCCTTCACATAGCGGCCGTTCAGCTCCAGAGCCTGGTTGCAGTCTTCTACAACCTGGGCAAAGTTTTTCTGTTTCAGTGAGAAGAGAGACAAAAAATTGTTACAACAGTGGAGAGCACAGTAATCAAATATACCATGCACTGAGAAGTTTCAGTGAAATTATGGATTTCAAGGTGGCAATAATAGTACTATTTTTTGAGGGGCACAATCATTACAAGAGAGAAAATGAGATGTCAACATACCACAATTGCTCATTTGGATTTTTCCTTGTCACATAAACAAACGATGCAAATAACGATGAAAAACTTGAAGTAAAGAAGAAACGATGTTTACATGCACAGCTGATCCTGTCACCGAGGCGGCCGCGCAAGCTCAGTACAAAAATAAAGCGATCGACGGATATCGATAGCAAAATATCCAGTTTTCTGAAACAATGACGTCAGAATATTGGTATAGTGAAAAATATTTCGAGGTCTGACGTCACGCAACATCATAGTTGAAATATGTTTAGTCACATGATGCAGTTTGAACCAATCACTATACATGATTCAATTTATGTAGGATATAAAGAAATACTCTACAATCCGGGCAAAGATTTTGTTTCAGTGAGAAGAAAGACAAACACTGGTTACAGCAGTGGAGAGAGTAGAAGTATTCTTTATCCTGAGTATAATTTTTCTGTTTCAACTAGGATAAAGAAAGAAAAGAAAGAAATATTCTACAACCTGGGCAAAGATTTTCTAGTCTAACCAAAATGAAAAGAGACAAGGAAAGAATTATGTACACTACTCTGAAGGACATGATTAAAACTATAGACACTAACTGCTATGGGGACTCCTTCACTAATGTGTTCACGGGCAGTGGCCTTGCTATGGTAGAAGGAAATTATGTCCTTGGTCTTATGCTTTGCCTAATATCCTATGAAGACAAATATTTTTTTGAAGGGGCGCTTTGATCATCTACAAGGGGTCTTTTGCATTGCAGGGGCTTCTTTACTAGTCTTACCATTTACTCATGAGTGGTGACCTTATTATGGTAGACCTTGGCGATGTCCTTGGTCTTATGTTTTGCTTTATACCTTGTGAGGAAAGCTCATTTTTTACAGGGGCACTTCTGCTATCTACAGGTGCACTTTTTTGAATCACTGGGGCTGAATCACCCTTACCATCTGTTCATGGGCAGCGGCCTTGTTCTGGTAGAAGGTAGCTAAATCCTTGGTCTTGTCCCGGGGGCAGATGTCGATGGCTTGGGAGTAGAGCTTGATGGCCTGCTCATAGTGGCCTGCTTTGAAGTATTTGTTCCCTCTCAGCTTAGCTGACTGCGCCTGCTCCTCCGGAGTCTGCTAAGATTGAATGGAATCAAAATTAAAAAATGTATAGAAATATAGAAATGTATAGTATATATAAAACATGTACATACACTATTGCTCAAAGGAATTAGCATAGGGAAAGGGAAAGGGAAGAAAGGAAAGGAGCCGCAATTTTAAACCATGGTATATTTTGTCCAGTTCAGCATGAAACATGATAAAGCATCGTGTTTCATGCTGAACTGGACAAAATATACCACTGTTTAAAACTGTGGCTCTTCCCCTTCTTCCCTTTCCCTGTGCCAATTCCTTTGAGCTGGAGTGTACATGTACTTCAATACATAATGACATTAGAAAACATGCACAAATTCTTTCCACATTATATAGGAATCTTGTGAATATAGAAAAGCCAGAAAAATAATTTTTGTAATATTGCAAAGGTATACTGTCTTCTAAAAGGGTATATCAATTTGAACATTGATGATAACAAACAGTAACATTTACCAACTTTAAAATCAGTTTAACTGTTCAGTGCATATTCTATTATATTTAATAAGCAGAAAATATGTACTTAAAAAACATGTTAACATGAGCCAAAACTAACAAATATTAGCAAGTACAAAATGATGCTAAATAAAGATGTTTATGAGAATGAGGGATCAACAAAAAGAATACTACAAGCCTTATAAGTGTTGACTCTAAAAATAATGACATATACAGTATGTACATACAAAAAGACAAGTAAAAACAAAGAGGGTGAGAGGAAGGAAAAGGAAAGAGAAAGAGGGAGACCCAAGAAAAGAAGAGATTTACATGTACCGCTTTTGTATTTTGGCACCAATTGTCTAGTAACACAAAGACCTCAGAAGAGCAATTTCAGGACACACACGGAGCCAACATTTGTGCCAGGGGATAAAAATACATGGGGGCTCGGGGCAATTTCACCCCCAAATCCTTAGAAGAGCCCTGGAAAATGTTAGAAGAGCCCCTAAAATTCCCATAGACACAATGTGAATATGTAGCCAAATTGGCCAATGTGCTTAAAGAGTAGCCCCTGAAAATGTTGAATTAATGGTTTCCCAGCATGTAAACACACATGTACTGCAATACAAAACTTGCACAATTTGTTGTCTCATTACAGTAGGAATCTTGTAAATATATAAAAGCCCCCAAAAATATTTATGTAACATGTGTAATATAGCAAAGGAACATACTGTCTTCTAAGAGGGTTCACTTTGAACATTGATAAATAAAGTGTACATGTACAGTAACATTTACAAAGTTTAATTCAGTTCAGTGCATTTTATCCCATTATCTTTATTAAGAAAAGACATGTACTTAAAGAAAGAACATTTTATATAAAAAAAAAAAAACATGCTAACATGAGTACCGATTGCAATAATAAGCTATATCTCCGTGTGACGAGTACAGTGCCAACATTTCAGCAGTATTGTATCTCGATCATGCTCATTCCAGTGCAGTAAAAAATTATCGGGAAAGTTTCGGCGATCAATGAGAAAATCACGGAAGTACGAAGGCAAGTTAAAAAAAGCACAGATATTTTTAACAAAAATGTGCAATTATCAAATATGTGCACATTTTGTCTACCTTTTCTTCCGAAAATCATAATACATCGTGCATCAACCCTCCATTCCTTCGATTTATAACGAGCACTGAGTAGAAATACGCGGGAGCCAGTTTCAAGTACGGGCGCGGGCAGCGGCCGGTTTACGGATCACTATACAGTGCATCTTTGTCCAGATATTACCCAAAATATATCATGTAACTAAGAGCTACAGGTTTCATAACGTTAGCTGCTAAAGTTAAGTATGTTACTGCAGCATGTAGCTGGATCTGAATGCATCGCACACGCACTGCATTAGAACTTCATGCATGCATTTTGTGGAGTTGCTACTGACCTGCACGGGCTCCTCACTGTTCTTCCCCGCGTCGCCTTCTCCGCTCCCGTTCACCTTTTCCCCTTCTGCTCCCGACTTTCCTTCCAAGGAATCAGAAGGTTTCCCACTTTTGGTGAGATAATAGGCCCCGAATGCGAGCCCAGCTACAGCTATCGGGGCGCCGACAGCCAAGGCAATTTGCCATTTTGACCAGCCAACATCGCTGCTCGGCCTACTGCTCGCTGCCATCTTGAAACGGGTAGTGCCAGGAGTTGTGCGGTGTGCTTTTGGATTGCTTCTTCACGTGCGACATTCGTACGTACTTGAATATGGCAGAGCTATCGAACATAATCCCTACGTATGGTGACTGATTTCCATGCTGAACTATGGGGTTAACCCCACCCCCATTGGAATTATGTAAGAACCCCCAGCAAACTTGGGGGATTTTATAGAATTAACTTTATTTATTTATATCCACCTCATTCTTCCATCCATTCATCCATCCATCCATCCATCCATCCATATATCCACCCGTCCGACTACCAATCCTTTCATCCACCCATCTACCCATCCAGCCATCCATGCAGCCATCCACCAATCCATCCATCTGTCCATCCAGTGTCAATTCATCCATCCATCCATCCATGTATCCATCCACCCACCAATCCATATTCATCTATTCAATCCATTTATTCATCCATCCATTGATCTATCCATATAATATTCATTCAAAATCATACATCATCATCAATCTCTCTTCTCTCTTCACCTCCTCCTACCCCTCCAAACATTGACCTGCATTACTGCTTCATAATGGACCCTTCTAGAAGGGACCATGTGATACTGGCTCAGTTTCCATATCGCGTTCATATATATATATATATATATATATATATATATATATATATATATATATATATATATATATATATATATATATATATATATATAAAGGCCCGGGGGGGGGGGGGGGGAGGCGCGTGCATAAATTAACGAACATCGATCCCATTGCCGACTGCTACATGATGAAATATCAGCGCATTATGGTGCAAGAATAAACGCAAAAATGTAGTTTTCCTCAAACTTTTGTTTTGGTTCTGTTTTGTTTCTCAGGTTGTTTGATTGAGCATATATTGATTGAGGTCATCTAATTATTATCTTTGGACTGGAGTAGTCTTATCCGGGACTCCTATCTCTGAGGAAATCTCCAAAGTCTTTAAAGTGGTGACTAATTTCATCCGTAAATATTTCCCGTCAAAAAAGCGTGAACAAAATAAAAGTCAAAAGTTCAACAGCAGGTTACCGACACCGTTTTACTCAACGATAAGATCATCACTTTTTTAGACGTGATAATATATGATGTACATGTACCAGTATAAAATGTTAAAGCCATCATTAAAATCATCGTAGGATCGGATACCAAATGTACATGTAACATTTCACAATGTAGTCGTATTACGTAATAACGGAAAGAATTGAGTCACTGTACTTGAGGCTGAATGAGAAAAAATACCCCCCCCCCTCCCGCCCCACCACCCCCCACCCCCCCTCCCACCCCTTTTTTCCCCACCCGCCTGTCTCCGCTTCGAGCGCGCGCGCGAGCTACCTTAATCGTTTTTTGTCAATAGCTGGCACTCTTCAAAATGGCGGTCAGCGCAAAAGTCGTCAACATCCACCCAGTGGTCTTATTCAGTATCGTAGATTCCTACGAAAGGCGGACAGATGAGTCGGCTCGTGTAATTGGAACACTCTTAGGTAATTATTGTTATTTTTAAAGACAATTTTAACACCAAAGCATGTCCGTAAGTATTATTTAATCGTATAAATCTGCCCGGTGTATCGCGAAGTGCGAAGCAGAATCGTGTGGAACCATATGGCATTCAACGTGCATGCATACAGAAAATGTCATCTACTTGCAGTGTAACACACGTGTGTACATTATTATGACTGCATATAAATGCACCATTGCATGCCTGTGTCTGTGATTGTGAAGAATCTACATCATTTACTTGTGTGAAGTACATATGACTGTGCGCGGGTGTGATGGATGTTGAAGTTAACTTTACAATTTGTGTAACTTTGCCATTCATAACTTCCCTATATCCATTCTTTTACTTTTAAAAGATTCTTTTTTGTTGCACGGGCCTTTTCAGTTTTTAACTTTTTGAGAACACTTTGTCTTTGCCTTTGAGTGTGAGTGTGAGTGTGAGTGACTGAGTCATGTGTGAGTGTAATCATGGTGATTGTTGTTTCGTACTACCATGACTACTTACAATGTATGGATCACTAACTTACAACTACGGTGCATACAGGCAACTGAATGCCAAGGAAATCATGATGATCATTAGCTTCATACATTTGTTCATGGTGATAATGGATTATGTTGATATATTTACAGCCTGAATATAAAAATAAATCAAACTAGTCTCTCATCAGACTTATGTCTTGCTTCCCTTCTCGGCCTCAGACCCTCCCGCCTCCCTTTTTTTTATATAATTTTTTGATAATTCCATAATTCATCCACAGTGTAATGGAGGAAGAAGAAGAGCTTTGCAATTTGGAATGCTTCAAATTTAGAACAGAAAATGAAGACCAATGTGGATTCTGGTCGAAAATTTTCCAAATATTAACATGATGAAGTGCAATGTGGTGTGTCGACATTCGATCATAGTAACTGATTAAAATTCTATAAGGCAGCACTTGTGTTAAGTTGACTAGTTAGAAATTGAATTGATTTCTTTGGTTTTATTTGCAGGAACGAGCATTCAAGGAGTGGTCGAAGTCACAAACTGTTTTTGTGTCCCACACAATGAATCTGAAGATGAGGTATGTGTGAAATTCTCTTTGAATTATTTTCCTTTTCAGGGAAAAAAATATTCAAACTCTTGGGGGGCTTCTTTTTTAGCATAGGGGCTGATTTGTCTACAATTATACATATTGTGTCAATGGGAATTTTGGGGGCTTATAAAAACATTTTCCAGGGCTCTTTTAGGCATTTAGAGGGCAATGTTGCCCCGAGCCCCCATGTATTTTTTCCCTGGTCCTTTTTATTGTAGACCAAAAGTATGACATATGCTGTTGCAACTAGTTCTTACCCCTCCTGGCTGACAAGTAGTGGTAAACCGTGGTTAAGACTGAAAGAAATATACCTTTGTCAGAAATCACACAAATGTGTTCATTGCATGATCATTTGTTTTAAAGGGACAAGTAACAAATCAACTGAAAATATTTTTCACTAAAATTTAGTTAATGGTCCTTACAGCGGGGTATTCCTGAAAATTTTGTTTCAATGTTATTGCGGGCTTGAGTGGTTGAGTCGCTACCAGGTAAGCAGAACATTTCAAGTTAAAATCATTCTGGGTCCAAGATTTTTGTCTGACTTGTTTTTCAATAATTATGCCTCCGCCACGAAGTGGCCGGAGGCATTATGTTTTCGGGTTGTCCGTCCGTCCGTCCGTCCGTCCGTAAGTCCGTCCGTCCGTCCGTCCGTCCCGTCCGTCCCGAATCCGTTGAGGCAATATCTTGAGAACCGTTCACCAGATTTGCTTCAAACTTGGTACATGTATGTATTGCATGAAACTAATGAAGTGTGTAAAATTGGGGTCAAATCTGATTGAGGTCAAAGGTCAAAGGTCAATGAACTTTGTAAAAATTGCCCAAAAATGACCTTTTCCACAATAAATCCAAATCCAAGCATGCAATTCTCATTAAACATGGTACAAAGATGGATCACTACTTGGAGATAGACTGGTGACATTTTGGGTAAAATTCCTGAAAGGTCAGAGGTCAAAGGTCAATGAAATTTGTGAAAATTTGCCAAAAATTGACCTTTTTCACAATAAATCCAAATCCAAGGATGCAATTCTCATTAAACATGGTACAAAGATAGATCACTACTTGGGGATAGACTGGTGACTTTTTTGGTAAAATTCCTGAAAGTTCAGAGGTGAATGGTCACTGAACTTTGCCAAAATTGGCTAGAAAATGCCCCAAACTTTAAATTTTTCACAATAAATCCAAATCCAATGGTGCAATTCCAACCAAACATAGTGAAACGATGGATCACTACTTGAGGGTAGACTGGTGATATTGCTGGTGAAATTGCTGGAAGGTCAGAGGTCAAAGGTCAATGAACTGTGCAAAAATTGATATTTTTCACAATAAACCCAAGTCCAAATCCAATGGCGCAATTCTAACCAAACATGGTACGAGATGTATCACTTCATGGAGGTAGACTGGTGAAAGTTTGGGTAAAACTCTTGAGAGTTTAAAGGTCAAAGGTCAATGAACTTTGCCAAAAAATAGCTAAATATTGCCCTTAAAGTGATAATTTTCAAAATATATCCAGATCCAATGGAGCAATACCAACCAAACATGGTGCAAAGATGGATCACTACTAGACTGATGACATTTTTGGTGAAATTTCTCAAAAGTCAGGGATCAAAGGTCAATGAACTTTGCCAAAAATTGGCTAAAAATTGCCCCCAAATAGATATTTTTCACATTGAATCCAATACTAATGATTCAATTCAAACCAAACATATTACAGAGATGTATCACTTCATTGAGGTAGACTGGTGAAGTTTGGGTAAAATTCCTGAAAGATCAAAGGTCAATGAACTTCACCCAAAATTGGCTAATTTTAAACAAACTTGATACAAGGATGGATTTAGACAGACTGGTTAGATTGGAAGGCAAAGAAGTAAGAGGTCAAAAGTCAATGAACATTGCCAAACTTGGCTAAACTTGGCTAAAACAGAATGTGATATTTTAATTTCACATAGGAGCAATGGTGCATTGCCCACCAAACATATACATTTTCTGGGAATAGCAAAGAGGCGGAGGCATATTTATCGACTGCGTGGCAGTCGAATTGCTCTAGTTTAACCTTACCACTTGGTGTTTGCCTAAGCAATTCTTTTCGAAATTTAAATTACCCAAGAAAGACCTCTCACTGGAATTATTTGTTTTGAATTAATGGGCTTGATATTTGGACCCCTCTAAGTTATAACTATTAGAACCACCTTTCACCCTTCTTACATGGATACAGCAGAAATATTACAAGCATATGAATCCTCACTGAATATTTTGTAGATTAAATCTGTCTCAGTTTGATTCACAAATTGATGTATTTTGATCCTCTTTTTGTTACAGGTTGCTGTCGATATGGAGTTTGCCAAAAATATGTACGAGCTGCATAAAAAGGTGAACTCATGGGAAAACATTGTCGGCTGGTAAGTTTTCTCCTGATTCAATTAATTTGTCAGAAATATGTTTAGGGTTGAGACTTGAGAGCAATAACTCAATGCTAAATATTAGCAGATAGATGGCAAACATTTCCTAACAAAATTGCAATCAAAACAATGGCATACAACTACACGATATGTACTCAACTTCACATGTACAATATTGGAGAAGGCCACTGTAAATCAAGTACAGTGTGTTTATGAACGGGGCCTTTAACATTACAACATCCATCTAGAACAATAAGCATTATCATTGATAAAACATGAATATGAGTGGTTTATGTACACAACAGTTCAAAGGAATTAGCATAGGGAAAGGGAAAGGGAAGAAAGAGAAGGACACTCTGTTTTAAACCACAGTTTATTTCGTCCAGTTCAGCATGAAACATGATGCTTTAGCCTAAAGAGCATCATGTTTCATGCTGAACTAGACAAAATATACCGCGGTTTAAAACTGCGGCTCCTTCCCTTTCCCTTTCCCTATGCCAATTCCTTTGAGCTGCAGTGTATGCAATTATTTAAGCAAACATGATTTTTGATATTTTTTATATGTAGTACAGAGGTAAACTACTCTTTTTTCATTGAATTAACCATGGCAGGTATGCAACGGGCAGCGAGATCACAGGACATTCTGTGCTGATTCATGACTACTACTCCAGAGAATGCCAGAACCCTATTCACATCACAGTCGACACAACGCTGGTTGATCTCAGTATGTCGGTCAAGGCGTGGGTCAGGTCAGTATACGCAGTGTTTCACGTAGCTGTTCATAAGCTAGGAATAACTTCACGGATGACTGGTGACCTGTTCTTGTACTAAATCAGATTCCTAATAATGTTGATTCTCATCAGCTGAAGTTGAAATCTGTTCTTTGTAAATTATCAAAATTGTTATTCATTTAGCACAAGAACAGCAATAAACCTGTATCTCTTAGACACAGAGTGTTCTTCCTTACAGTGATTGATGGTTGATGATGATGATGATGATGATGATGATGATGATGATGATGATGGTTGATTGATGGCTGTTTTGCCCATTTAGCACAAGAACAGCAATAAACCTGTATCTCTTAGACACAGAGTGTTCTTCCTTACAGTGATTGATGGTTGATGATGATGATGATGATGATGATGATGATGATGGTTGATTGATGGCTGTTTTGCCCATTTAGCACAAGAACAGCAATAAACCTGTATCTCTTAGACACAGAGTGTTCTTCCTTACAGTGATTGATGGTTGATGATGATGATGATGATGATGATGATGATGATGATGATGATGGTTGATTGATGGTTGTTTTGCTCATTTAGCACAAGAACAGCAATAAACCTGTATCTCTTAGATACAGAGTGTTCTTCATTACAGTGATTGATGGTTGATGATGATGATGATGATGATGGTTGATTGATAGTTGTTTTGCTCATTTAGCACAAGAACAGCAATAAACCTGTATCTCTTAGACACAGAGTGTTCTTCCTTACAGTGATTGATGGTTGTGTGTTTGTCTGTGTTTCTAGGCAAAACATGGGCGTCCCTGACAAGTCTCAAGGCACAGTCTTCATCCCCATTCCACTGAAGATCACCTTCCACCAGCCAGAGAGAGTAGCAAGTAAGTTACATAACCCAAGTTGCCTCCAGTCTAGAGGATCAGGGGGGCATTTCATCAAAGGACTTGTCCGGATATTTTATCCGACAAGTTTGCTCTCGGCCAATGAGATGCAAGCATTTCAGTAGCTTATAACAGTTTGTCGGATAAAACGTCCGACAAGTCCTTTGATGAAATGCCCCCCAGGAATGTCATTGCAAATGAAAATTTCCTCGCACTGAGCCCCCGCAAAGCAAACAAGAGAGTCAATAAGTAGCCCCCTCCAAAGATTTCTGGCTTTTTGCCAGTGGGACACATCCTTTGCTATTTTGCATGGTAAGATAGTGGAAAAATGCTTCTTTGCTTTGAGCTTTTCTTAATTTTTCCTTCAACGTCTTCCCTAAATTTTGGCACCAAATATGTGAAAATCGGACGCACATGTTCATAATTATGCACTGTAGCCACATATCAGCTAAAGATTTGAAAACTTTCTTTATTTGTGCACATTTCTCACATTTTTCACATCAATTCTTAAACTCGAATTGTGAGTTGATTCATATTTATGAGTTCCGTGTATGTGCCAAGTTTTTATATTTAAAGTCTGAACGATGTTCATGTTATTGTGTGCATATTCAAATAACTTGTACACAGGCCCCTTAGAGAGAACAGTACAAGCTACTGATGGAGCTACTTTGTATAAAGAATAGTTGATAAATAGATATTAAATAAAAATGGCCCATCTGCTCTGTGCAGTGGATGCCCTGATCCGGGGGAAGGATCCCAACAGGAAGCAGATAGACATGACCTCTGACCTCCAATACGTGTCCCGGTCAGCCGGCCAGCTACAGGAGATGCTCACCAAAGTCCTGCAATACGTCGACGATGTCCTGGTAAGTGGCCAAAAGGACTAATTAATTTGCAGAGTAAAAATAGCAATTGGGATAGAGACTAGAAAGATGACAAGTGTGTGAAGTGAATCTTCTCACAAATAAAGGTAGCTTCTGAGCAGTCTTTATACTGGCAGTTCTTGACCTGGTACTGATCATATCTATTACCAGAGAGGAGGGGGGGGGGGGGTATTATGCCTCCCCCCCCTTCAATCTCGGCAACGGAACACACAAACAGATTGTAGCACGTATGTCATCACTTTGCATGACTAGATTGTAATTAAAATCCTTGGCTAGATGAGGGTTCAGGATAACTTGTTTGACATCTTTCAGAGTGGCAAGACGCCAGCTGATAACCAGATTGGTTTGTTTCCTAATCAACCGGGGTATTCTTTTAGCAGCCTTTATGTACAGGTCTGATTGTCTGATCTTTATGTTCAATTACTTGTGTGAATGTGACATCTTTCAGAGCAGCAAGAAAGTGGTCTTCATGTTCAGATCTCACCATATTTCTTAAGTGGCCTTTATCTCCAATTACAGTGTACTTGTTTGTAATCTTTCAGAGCGGTAAGACGCCGGCTGATAACCAGATTGGGCGATTCCTGATGAACCTGGTGGCTAACGTACCCAAGCTGCAGCCAGAGGAGTTTGACCAGATGCTCAACAACAGCATGAAGGTAAGCCCCTGCAGGAGATAAACACTTGACAAGCCTGGTGAGGTAAGCCCTTGAAGGAGATAAACACTTGACATGCCTGGAGAAATGCTGCTTTCTGTGATTTGGGTGTATTACCGATGCAGAAAAGAAGGATAAGCGTGTTATGGAATTGTAGAGCTGTGTAGTCATTGTTCCTGAAGAGTTGCCAGTCAGTGCAAATTTGGTGTACTTTGTGAAATAAAATGGTTCAATATGATGTTGATAATATTTCTTTAAAAAAAACCTATTTATTTCTTCCCCTTTTTTTTTTTTGGGGGGGGGGGGATAAGTTCTGAGATATTTCTTAATGATTACATGTTTTAGTATTATTTTTAGAATGAACTTAAGTGTGCAATTACTGCAAGAATGTTGCTCAAATCTCTTGTTTTTTCCTCTTTTCCTTTTCGATGCTCCCCCTCCTCTCCCCCTTCTGCTCCCCTCTCCCCCTTCTGCTCCCCCCTCCCACCCTCACAGGACCTGCTGATGGTAGTCTACCTGTCTGGTCTGATTGAGACCCAGCTCACACTCAACGAGAAGCTCACGTTATCCAAAGCAGCAAACTCTGTCACACAATAAACCTCCAAGTCTCTACCCCCTACACACCTAGGACTTCAGTTCTTACTGCAGATCCTTGGACAGTTCTTCCTTTCTCATACTACTGTACCAGACTCTCCGCATAGTGCTGTTATCCAAACCAGCCAAGTCTGTCACACAAACAACCTTTGAGTCACTACCACCAACGCCCCAATACCTTCGACAGTCAACCCCCTTTCCCCTCTACCAGGCAACCACACAGCGCCGTCTTAAGCCTCCGACTCTCAGGATCTCATATCCATAGACTTAACAGAGGGACCACCCACTTTTATCATAAGCAGAGGGGTAAGGGTGTTACCTAGCCTAGTCTTGACATATTTGACGTCCTCTCCAACAGAGACAAGTTTACAATTAACAAACCAGGGGGCACATTCATGAAACCTTGCTTAGCCTAGTTAGTTACTTAAGCGCATTCAGCTACATCTTTAGTAACTGACCAGGCTAGTAAGATTTCATGAATATGTCCCCAGTTCTCCCCGAGCTCCATTATAACTGGACTGCTCTACTATGATAAAAGGAAGCAAATAACAAATTGCTCAGATTTGAGTTATTGCTGCTCTCAGATTGTAATCAGGGTTCCCTACGTACAGGCAAAATCTGGGGAAGAAATCTTCATCTTGCTGTGACATATTCAATCTAACATGATGTAGTGTTGCATTGATGCCAAGGAAAATGACTGACACATGTTAATCATTTACAGGAAAAGTGTATTTTGTTACTTGCTCCCTTTTGGCAGAGTAAGGCAGTGGAGCACTTCCAAATTGCATTCACAGCCAAAATGATTTGTTACCATCTGTATGTATTTTGGTAATGTCAAAGGTTACAATTGATATCAGTTTCAAATTAAGTTGCAATCAATCATAATTCTTTATAAAAACAGGACCCAGAATTGTCATTTATGGTAATATATTTACCAAGGTGTTATTGTAAGTATGTGCCCTAAAATCATAAACATTGAAGAATTGGTTTATTATACATTTTTATTCTACATTATATTCAAAATTTTCAAAAATCTCTTTTTCAGCAAAAAATGGCACAAAAACATGTTTTTCACCAATGGAAAGTACAGAACAGACTGCTGATATCCCATATATAAAAGTATTTATTATTCATCTGATGTGGGTTGTGATTGATGGTTAAATTAATGAAGCCCTCATCTTTTCATTAATGAGATATTCCAACTTGAATTATTTTACAACTTAAATTTGAGAAAATAATCATGTTTTCTGGATCATACATCAAAAAGTTGCAATACATTTTACTTTGGTTGCATGTTATGATTCTGGGATGGTATCTTCAGAGATAGTCTTTGTCCAAGGCTGAGGAATGTATTGACACACTGTACATGGCCATATGGACTAAGCTCTGAATACCTGAATACATGTATATGCATATTAAAGTGGCAATAGCTTGTGCTAACTTGCTAATTGGATTCCTTCTTGCTTTCAAGAAGCCAGCTTAGGCAAGTGCTACCCTTTTTGCACAAAGCCCAGAGTTTGGTTATCTATTTTGAAAAAAATATTTATTTTGTTCATCAAAATGGTTTATAAACCCCCTTTAGGTGTTTTTCTTTCTTATCCATTTCAGACTTGAGGTTTCTGTCATGTTTGGTTTTGTGTAGTCTATGCTGAACCATGACACAATGCATACTTTTTGTTAGGCAAAAAAAAAATCAAAAAGAATAATGTAAACAAAGTAATAAAATAAAAACAAACAAAACATGTGTACCATATGCTTTTTGATTTAGAGAGAAATAGAGAGGGAATGGGTTGATAAAAGAAGAGAGAGAGAGAGAGAGTATGTAAGCGGGGGTTGGGCAGGGAAAAGAGAGAAGAAACGTCATGTTTTCATTACATTGGAAAGGAGAAAGAGAGAGAGAGAGAGTAAAATTGTGTATGTGGGGAATAGGCAGGGAGAAAGAATAATTGGGAAGGAGAGAGGAGGTAGAGAGTGTGTATGTGTACGTGTGTGTGAGGGGGGGGGGGGGAGCAGGGAGAGACAGAACGATGCACTTCTTGATTTTCCGTAATAAATTAGAACAATGCCAATAATAATAGATAACCATAATGCCAAAAAAATCAGTTAAGTTAATCATAGATAGTTTTTAATGACTTACTTCTAGAAACAACATCATCTCTGCTTCATCTCTCTTTTTATCTCACAACTTTGCACACACACAAAAATAAATCATGTTCTTTATCCTGCAGCTCTGTCATTCACAACTATGAAAACCCAAGCTCTTGCATTCAACAAGGCTATTTAGCATTCTCCATCAGTAAGATTAGAATAATAATGTTCACAAACAGATAATACAGAAAAGATTTCTCCATTTCCCCGTCAAATTTAAACCGGGCAGCTATTTTTAAGGAATATAAATTATGCCCCTTTCAAAGGTTGTATTGCCCAAAAACTCCCTTAAAACGAAATCATATAAGTTCATTACATTCCGACATTTCATCTCTAAATTGTTTACATTTTATATTTTCCCGAATTCTAGGAGCAGAAACTTGTGAATATACCAGAATTTTCCTTATCTTCACAGAAAATTCTTATTATTTTGTCACCTTTATCATAATTCCAAAACAAGCCTGCGCAGTTAATACTGAAATATAATTGTAAACAATTAAATGCGAATGAATATGCCATTAAAAATTTTCGTATTCATGATCTATACTCATGATGCATAAAGATTCGGCCTATATCAACTCCTTGTTTAGCTGTCGAACTTCTGCACTATGAAATTTACTTTACTTTATTGTGCAAAAGAGAGTAGATGTGTTAATATGCTATGAGAGCTACAAGATGGCGCTAGAACTGCCTCATGTAGCCGGGAATCGTGAGCAGTCCTCCCGGGATGGCGGGGCACCAGCCCCGCTTGCGGCCGGTGATCGTGCGGTTGTAGTCTGGGGGGGCTCCCCCGTCAAAGTTTGATACCTGCCACGGAGGGAGGGAGGGAGGGAGAGAGAGAGAGAGAGAGAGAGAGAGAGAGAGAGAGAGAGAGAGAGAGAGAGAGAGAGAGAGAGAGAGAGAGGGGGGTGGAGACGTAGATGGGGATCGATATGGAGAACGAGAGAAAAAGAGAGAGAAAGGTTTCCGGAAGGGGAGGGTAGGGGGAAAGAAAGAAAGAAAGAGAGTAGGGAGGGTACAAATGAGTGTACTTCAGGTAAAATATTGCCAAAAGAAATGTTTAAGTGAGGAAAAGAAGCGTAGGTTTATGATTATGTAAATAATATTTTGGGTTAGTTGGCCAGTCAAGCGGGATGAGTGGGTTGAGCTGCATGTGCGTGCATGTGTATGTTTATGTGTACGTTGTGTGTGTTAAAACTGACAGCAGTCAATACCTGGAGAGTTGTTGACGGGGCGCTATTAACCAGTCGTTTGGAGGTTCGTCTAGGAGTGTGAGACTTGCCGATCGGGATCTTGTCTGAATCTCGCTGCTGTAAAATACCGATGCTCTCATCTGAGATAGAAAGAAAGAAGGATGGAAGGGGAGAAGAGGAGTAGGAGGAGGAAGGGAGGAAGGGGAACAGAGGGAGGAGAAATAGAAGGAAGAAATGAGAGGTATATGTAGGGAGAGATGAAGGAAGGAGAGAGGGGGAGGAAGGAAGGAGAGAGGGGAGGGAGAAAGAGAGGGAGAAAGAGAGGGAGAAAGGGAGGGATGAAGGGAGGAAGAAAGGGAGGGAGGAAGGGGGTGGGGTGGGGGAAGAGAGATAGAAATACAAAGACGGAGAAAGTGACGTATATGAGAGGAGGAATAACTGCGAGTTTTTTTTTTAATTTTATGAAATAACCTGATGACTACGATAACTGAAATAGCAAGTTTGGTAAGTTTGAACACATGTCACTCAAGCTTTGTTTTGAAATGTACCAGAGTATGTAATCAGTGAATACACGGCAAACCAATTTAAACATTATCATACTCATGATAATCGATTATAAGTTTCGAATCAATTGTTTCGATCAATACCTGTGGGCGTATACTAAATGATATCAAAACTAGATCAACCATCTCAACTATAAAATGATAGTATGCATTCACTAGAATACTAAAATCTTACCTAGAACCACGGGGATGATTCTTCGCTTTCGTGGCACGTACTGAAAAGGACTTGAAGTTGTCATGAGTGTGGTGTGCTGAAAGGTAAGAAGGTATTGAGTTGATTGTTCATGAGTGTAAAAAAAAATGAAAAAATGAAAGAAAATATGAATAAATAAGAAACAGGATACAGACTGTTGGGGAGATGAAATTGAAATGAAGGACGGAGAATCACAATTAACGGATACCAATGGCAATAATCCTGTAATTAGAATATGAGGCAAGCAAGATAGAGAGAAGGAGAGAGAGAGAGAGAGAGAGAGAGAGAGAGAGAGAGAGAGAGAGAGAGAGCGAGAGAGAGAGAGAGGGGGGGGGGGAGATTGCGTTGGAAGAGAGAGGGGGAGAGGGGGGGGGGGAGCCTAGTAGAGGGGAGAGAGAGAGAGAGAGAGAGAGGGGGGGGAGAGAGACATACACACACACACACACACACACACACACACACACACACACACACACCAACACACACACATATACATACACGCATGTCACGGACAATTTTTTTTTTTCAATAGAATGTATTCAGTTCCATTGAAATGATACATAATGCCGCAGGTTCATATAATATAACCACATACGAAATAATAAAATTGTATGATTAGGTTACAAATAACTGGATTACAATGAGCAAGAAAAAAAGACATAAAAAACAACATAATTATTCATTTCATATTTTAAAGGCACACTCCCTCACACACCCAAACGCACACGCGCACGCACGCATTCACGCACACAGACGTACATACACCCAAATACAAGTGAAAGTGAACTTCGTTTTTTATTTGATTATTCTTTTATTCTCTTTAGTGTTAGCATATGCGAAGGAGTTGGATTATTTCTTTGGCCCTTTGAACTGAAAAAACATGTTGCATGCAACCATACCCCTTAAACTCATAACATGAAAGAATCAATGAGTATCGTCATTGAAAGAAAACTAACCTTTGCACACGCCGGAAGTAGAGGCTCCACGAGTTTCTTGCCTGAGAGCTGCGCATGTGTCGGCACTGCATACAGGATTAACAAGAAAACAGAACAAGACATCATTAAAATGATGTATATCAATCAATAATCAATCAATGCAAACATGACATGGCTGTACTGTGGTTTAAGTGCAGCATTTTTCATTTGTCTAGTATTCAATTTTACTCAACATGACAGGGTATGCATTTTCAGTTCAAGTGCTACTTTTATTATTATTATTATCATTATTATTATTATTATTACTATTAGTAGTAGTAGTAGTAGTAGTAGTAGTAGTAGTAGTAGTATCATTATCATTATTTATTATTATTATTTTTAGTATGATTATTACCATTATTATAGGTTTTCCCGGCCGAATTCGTCAAAACAGCAATCAATTTCATCAACATGCATTCATGTTCGGGAAATTTTGGCCCACTTGTCACTCCCGCGCTTCAATTTCAAACTTTTTTCATTCAATTTCATTTTTGTTTCACTCAATTTTCTAGTTTTTACATTCAATTTCGAAATTCGTAATTTGTCATTCAATTTCACCAAGCTTTACTAGAAGGGGAATTATCGCCGAATTGCGTATTCATTTTCGCCTATGGGCAACCTATTTCGCATTTTGGTCATTCAATTTAAAAAAAAAAATCACATCCTTTCTTTTTGGACCCGTGAGGCTTTTTTTTTTTTTTTTTTTTTTTGGGGGGGGGGGGGGGGGGACGTCGATCCTTTTCTGTAATTTCACATCATATGTTATTATTTTTCTCTTGAATATTATATCATTTCTTTTTCTTTTTCTTTAGATGTGTTTCATCTCTAATTTCATAGTTTTTATAGGTTTTCCCGGCCGAATTCGTCAAAACAGCAATCAATTTCATCAACAAGCATTCATGTTCGGGAAATTTTGGCCCACTTGTCACTCCCGCGCTTCAATTTCAAACTTTTTTCATTCAATTTCATTTTTGTTTCACTTAATTTTCTAGTTTTTACATTCAATTTCGAAATTAGTATTTTGTCATTCAATTTCACCAAGTTTTACTAGAAGGGGAATTATCGCCGAATTGCGTATTCATTTTCGCCTATGGGC
>OZ022587.1:30438-70438 GCA_963669155.1 Arbacia lixula | reverse complement strand
CTAGAAACAGGAAACTGCGCAACATAGTGCATGGCCCCCTGGGTACGTTATGAACTAATGATAGCAAAGTACAAACTAAAGTGTCATTGATGCGCACATGGTAAGAGTAAGATAATGACTATAGCACGAATGCGATCTACTCCTCAACATTCCATTTGGAACCAAACGAGGATGCTTCTTCTTCGGTCAATGAGACCAATATAAAATAAAGCTTATAATTGTGAACAATAACGATAATTAGACACAAACATGCACTCTCATAAAAGGAGATATAGCAATGGAAACTATTTTTAGAATCTCATAATCTCATAAACAAATGTTTATTTTTGTTTCCCACAGCCCATTTTCATTCTCGAAATCTCACACTACAATCATGGTATTTCTTACCGTCCTCTTGTATTGTAGTAGGCGCAAGTAGGTGATCCCATTGACCCAATTGTAACTCGTGTTGCAGTAGTGCTGGTCATATTTAGACTTCCAAAATCTCATATTTTAAAAAAATAATTATCGTGTTTCTCCCGGCCCGTCTTGTTCACGCACAATCTTCAATTACATGCAATGCTACATCTTTCACATTTAGCTGTGTTATTTCTGTAGTCACCATAGTAAGTGCGCATGCGCAAAATTTAATGTACAAAGCTATACGCGCACAGCTTTGTGACGTCATTATAATGCGCTTGCTATCAGAAACGCAAGTTATAATTTTTCCTCATATTTGAAAACAATATTGATTGAGCATTTTGGAAATAATGCTGTGTATAGACCATGAAGAGTGGGATCATTATTCTTCACTAATTCCGTGAAGGAACTGGTCATTCATTTACTTTGCCTTCTCCTCAGTTACATTACTTATTTCTTCTCCTTTCTCTCTTTTTCATATCTTTCGACACACATTTTCCCGGCCCTCTCTGCAACATACGCACCCTCTACACACCCCAGTCACTTTGATAAAGGCACGCGCATAGAGACATGTACACGCAGCTCTCGCATACACGCGTACACAAGAACTCCAATTAATTGTCGTTCCCTAATACCCATCGGATAACGCTACAATTTAAATTCTTCATGTGAAGAAGCCCTGACATAAATGAAAAACTTATTTCGCTGATTTTTCCGAATAATTTTTTTTTGTCATCTGTCCTCATCGTAGCTTAAATCACATCTTGTGTCATTATAACCTAACACGTTCTTTTCTTATACTGTCTCTCTTCTCCCCTCTCCCTTTCTCAATTCCTTCTCTCTCGCTCTTCACTCTCACTGTCCTCATACCCCCCTTCCCCATCAACATCGGCTGATTTTCTTTCAGCTGCATGCAGATTCATTGTACTCTTCTTAGTTACATAAGAATGCTGAAGATTTTCCCTTTGAGCCCCTAGCTGTATTCAATGCCCGGGGGGGGGGGGGTCACTCTCCACATAGCCTGCTACGCACCCGCGTCCAGAAAAAGCGTCGAAAAGGGTCCCGTTTCAGGCACTCCGGCGTCGTCGACGTCTTTGGCAAAAAGGGTTGCATTTCAGCACCATTCGCTGGTAAATCGCCGTTTAGGGTAGCCTTTTCTCACTCTTCACGCCGTTTAGGGTTGCTAATTTGGTTATGAAGATTACGCCGTTTAGGGTATCAAATTAGGGGATTTCCCTGTTCACGCCACTTAGGGTGGCTTTTCTCATGGGTTACGCCCCCGTTACGCCATTTAGGGTTGCAAATTTAGGTAAGTAGTTACGCCATTTAGGGTGCATTTCTGAGGTTGTCGGACACGGGTGGGTAGCAGGCCATGTGGAGAGTGACCCCCCCGGGATTCAATGCCGCCGTTTCTATCTTGTTAATGTTTGCCTGGATTTTGACGAATAGAGAAAATAGGACGCGCAGAAGAATTTGTGGAAATATCCTCACCCGATATGCCTGCCCAATTGTGACATGTAATACCTACAATTCATCTATAAAGATGCATTCAAGGAATATGTTTACATTGAGGTAAAATGGCTCTAAAAGTGATATTAAGTTGCAGTACAAAAAGTCTCGGTTTCACAGTTCTGAATCGCATTTAATTAATAGTTTGCTGGAAACGTACTATAAACTATTTCCCATGAACAACGTGCCCACCCCACAAATGTATTATTTTAATTTGGAAAAGTGTCAGATGGCCGGTTGCTAGTGAGGGTAATTAAAATAGTATTGGATGAGACCTGCTTTAAAACTATCTGACATCTTTTGACTTTATCTGGTAGATTCAAGATGCAATTTATTTGTCATTCTTCTTCAAATAAACACTAATCAGACGGCAATATCAGAACACCATAATCTACATTAAACAATTACTGACAGCTTGAGTTTTCTTTAAGACAAAAGTCCTGAAGTTTACCAGTACTCAATTAAAGGGGGAGAAATACATTTTTATCAATCAAACATCTTCTTTTTAAGTTGATTGTACAAGGATACTGTTAAGGAAGGACTTGAATCGATCTTCTTTCTTTGAACCTGTCCTAGCTTGCATGGCACCGCTGAAAAGTTATGTGTTCTCAGCATGTGCTATTGAGATATTTTAACAAAAAAGAACACGATTGTGTAAACGGCTTCTCAGAGAGAACAAAAGAAAGGTAGAGTCTAGCTCATTTCGCTTGTCTAGCTCTGTTGGATGGCATCAATGATTTTGTGAGCAAAACAGAAAGTAACGAACAAAAACCCCCAAGTTTTTCATGTGAAATGATACACAACTTAAGATGTAATTTTGATAATGATTGAATCCCACAATTCCGAAAAAAATCCGGAAAGTGAAAAAAA
Source organism: Arbacia lixula (assembly GCA_963669155.1). Taxonomy (NCBI): domain Eukaryota; kingdom Metazoa; phylum Echinodermata; class Echinoidea; order Arbacioida; family Arbaciidae; genus Arbacia; species Arbacia lixula. The sequence continues at coordinate 67,660 of OZ022587.1, read as the reverse complement.
TTAGTCAATTTTGTAAGAGAGAAAGAACGAGAGAGGGAGAGAGCGCGGGGGGGGGGGGGGGTTGGAGAGAGAGACCTGACAGACAGACAGACAGGCAGAAAGAGGGAGAGAGAGAGAGAGAGAGAGAGAGAGAGAGAGAGAGAGAGAGAGAGAGAGAGAAATGCAGAGAGAGAGAGCTAGAGAGAGAGAGAGAAATGCAGAGAGAGAGAGAGAGAGAGAGAGAAAGAGAGAGAAGGCCATCGAGAAAAATCCCTCATCAAAACATTATTGCGCAATTATAGTATGCACAGTCAAGGAAAAACCGGGCTCGATAAACAACAAACTAAATTGTTATGGCAACGATGCTCATCATAGCAACAAGACCCATAAACCCACTCAATACTGGAGACACAAACGTGTGTCAAAACTCAAAAGCCTTGGTATCACTTGGTGCTGAGAGCGCTTTACAGCCGGGGATTCCCCGCGCGGCGTTGGGGAATCCCAGATTTGTGTGTATCGCATTCCTGGGGCAGTTGAAAGGCCGCCGGTAGCCATTGCGTTTTCATCTGTAGTTGACAGCGCACGTAAAAAACAACTTTGGAGATCTACTCTACGTTTACTACATCATCATCTACATTGGTAAGAAAGCTACGTTTGATCTAGACAGAAATAGCCGTCTCATTCGGGCCAGTAAAGGGTTAGGCCTATTAGAAAAATAAGTTCCCATAAATCTGTAAAATTATCCACTAAAAACGAATTTCACATTGCATTCACCTGTATCTTGTCATTCAGATTCAATGCAATGGATGGAATGCAATTTGAATCTATTAGTTGTTGCTACTCGGACAAACAAGCAGTAGATTGCAGGTTCAAATCCCGTCTGGTTCCAAGATTTTTGTTTGACTTCTTTTTCGTTCATTTACAGGATGCATGGAGCACGTTATCCTTACTACTGGGTGTATAAAATTTCTTTGTGAATTGAAATTACCTCATACAGAAAGCCCTTTCACTAAAATCTAGCCAAATTGATACGGCAGACTACTCATGAATATTAATGAGTCAGATGAAATGAGACTCTTTCGGGTATTTGTTTCCATGTTGTCGTGTCTTGACCCGTGAACTAGAAATAGCTTGCGTGGTTAAGTCGCTGCTCGGAAAGCAGTAGATTGCAGGTTCAAATCCTGTCTGGTTCCAAGATTTTTGTCTGACTTGTTTTTCGTTCATTTACAGGATGGAGCACGCTATCCTTACTTCTGGGTGTATGCCTAAAATTTCTTTGAATGTGAAATTTGTGTTTAGAGCATAATTTTACAAAGATTAGTGGGAATTTATTTTTCTAATTTAGTAACCCTTTAAGTGAAATGACATTTATTGACATGCAGTGTCAATGATACATTTAACTTAGTTACTCTGAATATAGGGCATTCAGAATCGAAGAGCAACCTCAGCAGATCAAACGACCAAGCTATGTAGAGACTGATGTTTCGGTCCAGATTTGATCAACTTAGTTAGTCTGGCTAATGATGTATTTAACCTTGGAAATAATGGACAATTTTACTTCAGAAAGTGCGAGTGAAAAACTGTACAGTGTCAATTAAAGTTTTATTTCCAGTTCGAATTGCTTTGAACATGAATATGTTAAAAAGAACACAAGAGGGCCGGTATGCAGCACGGTTCACATCAAAAGCTACTTCAAAAGCAGAAGAATGTCATAGGTTTCAAGTATTTGAATTGTGCGTCGATTTAAAATTATTTTATGAGATTATTTTAAAAATTTGATGAAGTTAAACCATCAGTTTTATCAGACTAGCTCAATTGATGCTATATACCAGCATGCCCTTGACTCTAGATGTAAAATGAGTTATGGTGTTTTTGGTGTGTGATGATTTCTGTCATTTCTTTGATTGTTTACAGACATCGATCATTAAGCATGGCAACTCCTAGAAAGAACAAGCAGCAGGTGGAGCTCCAAAGACCGATTCAGAACGAGAAGGACTTTCTGGAGCTTGGTGAGGGACTGATGAAGGCCAAGAAAGAGAGTCTGCGGAGAAGTGGCAACAATGGAGCGCGCCTTGTGTCAGCTCCTCCAGCGTCACAGGGAATATTATCTCCGCAGTGAGTTCTTGCAATCTACCGCCCTAATCAAAATTTCCCTACGTCCACCCCTAAACTATCATCATCAGCTATGAACTTCCACCGAAGGCTGAATGGTTGACATATTTCTCAAAACACCATTTTTATTTTGTTTTTCAGAGGATAGCAGTGCCTAATTAGAAATACAGCATATTATTTGAAACGCCTGAATGTCTTCAATTTTTATGAGGCAGCAGTCATGATAGATCAAAGGAAGTCTATGCGAGCACAGTCCATCCAAAATGGGTCCATGAGCCTACCAACTCAGTGCAATAAGCCACTTCATAGTTGCAATTTGTGCTTGATCAGCTTATTGTTGGTAGAAAATGACCTTGGATTAATGGCACTACTCACAGAGTAGAATGGAAATTCATTAGATGGTCAACCACATTTTAACTTATGCATGGCAACAGCTATTAGCACTGAGAAGGTAGTGAAAGAACCATGTTCTTTGTGCAGGTGCAGGTGCAGGTGCACCATGTGCACCTGCTTCTATTGTTGTTCCGAGCACACTGTAAAATATCTTTACATTCATCACCCAACAGAGCTTCATGAACAATTCCCATTCTGCAGTCTAGTGTTATTTATTCAGTGCATTGTCAGACCATGGTGCATTGTAACTTCAAACTGGTCTACTGATCAATTTTGCTCTAGTCACAGTAAAGACTTACTTTGATATGCTATAATTCTATCGTGATCATGTTTAGGAGCTGTTCCAGAATTAATTAACTGACGAAATTACTGTTCCTCGGATAGGACGTTTAATGGAAATCCTGTATATAGAAGAGGTACAGTGCGTATCGAAGACCCAACTTCACTTCTCGATTATTGACAAAGAGCAGGGTGAAAACCCGGTGGAGAAAGCCCAAACTAGAAAAAGGGTGTAACATGCCAACCCCTCGTTGTTCACCCCAGTAGGCTATAGAGCCTTCAAACAGTATCAAACAGACATTAGGAGTGCCATATAAAATAAAAATGATACTGAACTTTGTTTCTTTTTTATTTCAATGCTTGACCAGAGCAAGGGACAAGTTACGCAACCTCCGAGAAGTTTTCGTGAAGGACTACGAGCCAACCATCCGTGGGATTGTCAGCGATTACGAGAGTCATGGACAGGGAAATTGCTTCCAGTTTCTTTGTGAGATATCCTCAAGGTAATAAGCATGACAGTCAGGCCATTTCACACCTTTTTACACCTTTCAAACCCCAATCAGAAAAAATACCTGGGGGGTGTTTCACCAAGCTGTTCTTAAGCTAAGAATGACTTTACGCAGGACTGGTAGCCACCTGTATGTTGATGAGGATGGTGAGGTCAAAGATCATCTAGGGGTCAAAAGGTCAAATGGTATGAGACCATGTACCTAATTTTCCTTAAAAGTTTTTGTTTAACTTAATCTCATTTTTAAAAAAATTTCTGCATCAGTTGTGTTCATCCATGGTACAAACGGGTCTTGGGTAATACCACCTGTGTGTTGATGAGGATGATGAGTTCAAAGGTCATCTAGGGGTCAAAAGGTCAAATGTTCGTAAAATCAAGCGATCAAGCGAGCCACCTTGTTTCAAGCTATGGCACTTCTGACCATATGACTATTCTGATCTCTCTACAGTATACTGGCTGATGGCTACTCCTGGTCAGGTATTCTTTTCCTCATCCTCACCATCGTTGCTGTCATCGCGGCGATCGGCGTCTTCGCTGTCCTTCCGCAAATCATGAGCTTCCTGTGGTGTCGAGTCGGCCCCTGGATCAGGGCAAATGGTGCTAGGGTAAGTTCCTTTACAATGCCTCGTCCGCTCCATTTTACGATAAAAATCTGGTTTAAAAATATGCTTTTTACACTGGCAAAAAATTCTGTAGACCCATACTATAGGTGGGGGGGCCTTAGCCCCACCTATAGTACAGGGCTAAGCTTGGACCATTTTCTGTTTACATTGTTTTTTACCAAAGTAGGCTAGCCCCACCTATAGTCCGGGATTATTTGGCTGTGCAATTGCAGGGCCAAGCCAAATAGTCCGGGGCTATGCGGTACTTAGCTCGCAATGCTGAGATGCCGTGATCAATGAGATAATGCCACCCAGGTGAGTGACCTTGATGCGGAGTGGTAAAGAGCACATGTGCAAGACGAAAGCTCATAAATATTCATAAGCTCTTAAGATTTTATTATTTATTTTTTATTTTTGAAATAACTGGGTCTGGAGGAAAGACTAGACTCAATTCTCATGTTATTCCACAGGAATAAGATGATGGGGCCTTGGTTTTGAAAGTCTAGTTTTTTTTTTTTGTCAATCGGCTCTGGAATTGTGCGCTAAACTCATGCTTTAGTACAGGGTTCCAGTTTTGAAGAAATTTGACAAAATATCCCCTAAAATTTATTACATTTGTGAGTGGTTCAAAATTATTACATCTGTAGGTAAAGTGTGTTAATAATAAGCTTTGAAATACCCCGGGAGTATTAGGGTTAACATTACAATCCATAGATGTTCATTACTATGTAGTAATAAGCTTTCTATGTTGAGAGTGTGTTGAGCTATTTCTACATAAATGTCACACCTATAAATCAAAGTCAATTTATTCTTCGGGCTAGGATGTTTCAAATGTTTCAAATGAATTAAATTCAATTCATCAATTGAAATCGTCTTTTCCTTTTTTTTGTAGATCATCTCAGCCACTGCGTAAATCTGGAGATCAAAGCCGACTCACCGTCTCACCGACTCCATCTCAATAGCGAATTTGAGCCATGGATTTCAAGCATAGTACCTGTCATCATTGAGAAATTGGGAAAATTTTGCAGTGTAGAGCTTGCATGATCCTAGACACAAAAAACCTTCTCAATCAGGGAATTCTTTAATCAAAATGTCATTTTTTGACATACCTCCCGAGTAGGGTGTTCAGAGGTGCTGATGCAATCTCAGCGGATCCAAGGACCTACAGAGACTGATTTATCAGTCTAGCATGATCCTAGCTTCACCCTACCTGGTCAGGCTTGAATTATTATCAGATATCCACCACCGGCCTGGGGTAAAGGTAGCTGGCCAGCGCTAAATAAAATTCCCATGAAGAGAATTTGCCGAATTGATGATCGTAAGGCCAAATCGGGTGAATATTAATGATTATGTACCGGTACTTGCTGTTCATGATTTACATGTAACAGGGATAAGTATCTGCTGGTATAACATAACATTTGTAAGTGTTGTAAGCAAGGGTAATCAGTTACATTGAAGTTCTTTCTTTTAGTGCCATTTAGATAGTTATGCTTGAATGCAGCTATAGATATCAGGTGAATATTAATGATTACGTACCGGTAGATAAACTTGCTGTTCATGATTTACACGTAACAGGTGTAAGTATCTATAACATGTATTTTGAAAGTGCTGTAGGCAAGGGGGATCAGAAGTGCGTAAGTTAAATTCTTTCTTTCATATCATTTAGATAGTGATGCTTGAATGCAGCTATAGATACATGTATAAACAGATCGATATTGGATTTCATTCATGCCTTTCAAAACTATTTCTAGCAATATTTACATTGATTCATTTCCCTCCTCTTCCTATCTAAGGAATCCAGTTTGTATTAAAATTCATGTATAATAATAATACATAGAATTTAGATAGCACACTTTACATCGTAATTAGATGCTCAAGGCGCTTCAGAGCAAAATAAGAAAAAAATACAATACAGGTATGAACTTTTCAAGTTTAAACATATATGGTTGTATGTCAAAAAGCACCATTATTCAGGCATGTCTTTAAGTTGCTCTTGAAGGTGGTCACTGACGTCAGGGTTTTCAAACTCTGTGGAAGAGAATTCCACAGGGTTGGCCCTGCATGAGCAAAAGCCTGCTCTCCCCACGATCTCTTTGAAACGGGAACTTGCAAACGACCAGATGTGGTGGAGGATCTTAAGGTTCTTGAGGATTGGTAGTTGTGAAACAAAGATTTATTGTAACTGGGGGAAGTTCCATTGACAATATGAAAGACCGAAAGATCTATTTTGAAGACAAGGCATTCCCTCAGTATTACAATTCATGTTAAATAATTAAGATGATTCCATATATTGCTATTCAATTATGTAAATACAACTACACATATACAATGAATATTTTTGTCACAGTCAATATAGCATTATATCTTACAATTAAGTGATGCATATGATCTTGTGAAGATTTTGAATACAATGTATTAAATTGTACTTATAATTGGCAAACACACTTCTGAGTTGTTTAAATTTTAGATTTGTAAATTGCATTGGTGTATGTGTGTGTAGGGGGTGGGGAGGGGGTTGTTGTTGCATTGTGTACTGTACAAGTGGTATACATGTATATATTGGTACTGTAAGTATGCATTTACAATTTATCATGCATTATAAGCCTATCTCTGTGAATAGTGTTTGGAGGCATGTATTTTTGAATGTGTGTGTAAAAGAGTGTATGGGTGTGTGTGTGTGTGTGCGTGCGTGTGTGTACATGTGCATGTCTTACTTTAGTCTAATTATGTGTAGCCTAATCATGTCATTTTATTTTTGTTTATGATTTTATCAGATGAAATTCCGGCTGTATGTATTATTAGAAAGGAACTGAATAAATGCTATCAAGAAAATAAAAATGTCTAAGTAAGGCTGTACACCCATCTGGGATCAAAAATGTTTGCATAGATGCGTGCACTTTATTCATACCTCTCTTCCAGATTTTTGTTTCAAGTCAATCAGAAAGAGATGACAATACAAATTTTAACTTTTCCTGTGCCAGATAAAATACTGCTGAATAGAGTACCGAAGTGTGACGTCAATTTGAGCATTATTGTCAAACAACTGGTTCTAACCAATGCGGGTAGAGCAAGCAGCGGTGATCACAGCAGGGACTATAATTGGGAATGCCCAACCCTAGCCCAATAGACAATATCTGACTGCTAAACCTCTCACTGGAGTGCGCTTGTTTAGAGCCAGTTGTGTTGACGACATGCTCATATGACGAAACCACTTTGGTCCACTATGGGATTTGTGTGTATTTTTAGTGATAAATATATTGCTGGAACACAAAGAGATAAACTAACCTGCTTACAAGTTATTGTGAGATGTTTACATCACCATAACAAAAGGCAGAATTGACTCACAAAACATTTCTGCAATTTTAAAATATATTTTAATGAGGCATGAATTGTCCTCTTCGCATGTATCACAACACAAGTAAACATTCACTTTACATAACAATGCATATCATTATTCTATAACATTTATTTAATGTAGAACACTACTCTCAAATTAGAAAAGTTAATGAAAACACAAAATCAATTGATAAATGCACATTCTACACCAATACTCTCCCACAAAACCATGTGTAATATGCAAGTTCTACTAATATTTGAATATGAAGCTCGGACTAAATCTATTGTTTCATAGCTTGTTTATAGTTTTAATAAATATAGAGTGTACTGTATAAGCTGCATGGCACTGTTTAATGGCATCTTGCAATGGTGCTGGGTTTTCAAGGCTTGCTGATCCTTACAAGATATGTCCTCTAAATATCTAGGAGACCGTGAGATGCTGCACAAATCGTTCAATTATTCAAAATTGTCATGATTACACAACATAATCCTCTGCCTGTGTTATCTTAAGTTTGTCACAGCTTTCCCTTAAAAGGTTCGTGTAAATACTGCAATATTCTTGTCTTTTCTAATCTCTATTTTACATAACATCCCAATGTTTTAGTGCCTATCAAAAAAAAAGGAAAGGAAATAGTAATTTATGAGCTGCGATACATTCCTGTAGATCACATTCCTGTAGAACGCAAAGCAACTGTACTAGTAACGGAATGTTTTTCAAAGACTTTTACAGTCATGACACAAGCTAATAACTATGTCAAGAAAACATCAAATATGTACTTATTTCACAACTGCTTACAGCGTTTAAGTAGAGGTTATGATCCCGTAATATTCAGTAATGAAAATTCATTGACTCGACAGCACAAGGAATCAGTCACGCGTTAAACAGTATCACATTTCACTCACAATTTTGTGGAAATTCTTGCTGGATTTTAAGCGCCACCTGAATTGCGCATGCATGCACCAGTAGAGATGTGCACACACAGAAACCACTTTCCAAACATACACAGAATAAGGTATGTGGGACACACATTCATTATTAAAAGTGTTCAGCTGTTCTGAATTTGAACTCGGCTTCAAGAAAGGTCAGTCTCATCACTATCTACAGGGCAACAAACCACCAATAATGTGTGAATTTACTTACAAACACATGGTATCCTGAAATAGATAGTACGAACTGACGTCATGGTTTCACTTGACCGGACTAATATTCAGATTGCTCGATGTGTATGGTATGTACTGCAGTGCTTTCCAGCACAACATATGTTAGAGTGGGCAGAGACTGTTCTTGAATGAGCGTGTTGGTATGCTTGTTTGTTTGTCGCCATCCCGAGTCTGCCGCAGCACTGAATATTACAGACGCATAACAATGTTTTTTTTTTTTCTTCGAGAAATGTTATCCCATAAAGTGGACTATTAGGGAGTATTCTTCTTTGCTGCCTGTTCACGCTCAACGACTGGAGCTATCAGAACTGTTGAGGGCTGATGCGAAGACTGGACTTATCGGAACTGTAGAGGGCTGATGCGGAGACCGATGGTGTCCTTGCCGATCTCGGTGACCTGGGTCACGCGGCAGACTTCACCCTTGAACTGCGGCAGGTAGCAGGCTCCACTGAGCGGACACTTCTCAACCGGCTTTCCCCTGCAGAGAGACACAAAAAACGCACATACATCGTTAAAGGGATAGTTCACCTTGAAGTTGGTTTCAATAAAAGCAGAAATATGAAAGAAACATATAAGTGAAGGTTTGACAAAAATCCATCAAAGGATAAGATACTATGATCTTTAGAAATTTAAATTTTGTGACATCACATGCGAGGTGCTCTGCCAGATGTTGTGTGCAGTATAATTCCACAAATTGCTCTTTTTCTGATTTTGACTATAGAATGGTTTGTTTTCATACAGGTGTGTGGGTAAAAATGTATTTGTAATGACGTATAAAGTGCACAGGTAAAAGAATGCATACCTTTTTGAGAAAATGCACATTTTCACAGAAAAATGTACACAATTTACCTTCAGAAATTATGAAAATATGAAGAGTAAGATAAATAATAAATGAATAGAAGAAATTATATTAAATGGAGGGAATCAATGAAGGAATGTGAGAAATTGATAAATATTTGATGGAATGAATGATAACAATATGAAGGAACACAGAACAAACTGAATAAATATGCATGAATGAATGAATGAAAGCATACCTGTAGATTGGCTTGTATGTGGCAGCACAGATGTCAAACGGGTTGTGCTCATCATAGTTGAGTTTGTGTGCGTCCGTCTGGTTCTTCTCACACGCCTGAAGAATCTTTCTTGTCTGAAAAGGAGTATGGAGATAAAGAATCATTTGGAATTGGCCCTTACATAAATTGGCCATCTTCAGCATAATTATGATCATTGTCGTCCCCATCACAAGCACCATCATATCTAACATCAACATTATAATCACTACTACAACCATTACTACCACCACCACCAGCATCACCATCATCACCCCAACCACCACCACCAACATCATCACTACCATCACAACCACCATCACTATGACTACCCTCCTCCTCATCCTACCTGCTGTGCTATGTCAAGCTTCTGTCCCATCATTACCTCACCACCTCCATCATCATCATCCCCATCACCACCATCAAAACCAATGCTGTCACCATCATCATCACCACCACCATCACTATGACTACCCTCCTCCTCCTCCTACCTACTGCGCTATAGTTACAGCTTCTGTCCTATACCAGCAACACCTCCTCCATCATCATCATCATCATCATCATCATCATCATCATCATCATCACCACCATCATCATCATCACCACCATCATCATCACCACCATCATCATCATCATCATCACCATCATCACCATCACCATCATCATCACCATCATCACCATCATCATCATCATCACCACCATCATCATCATCATCATCATCATCATCACCACCATCTTCACCATCACCATCATCATCATCATCACCATCATCACCATCATCATCACCACCATCATCATCACCACCATCATCATCATCATCATTATCATCACCATCATCATCATCATCATCACCATCATCATCATCATAATCATCATCATCATCATAATCATCACCATCATCATCATCATTATCATCATCCGTATCACCACCATCATCATAATCATCATCATCATCATCATCATCATCATCATCATCATCATCACTACCATCACCATGACAACCCCCCTCCTCCTCCACACTCCACACACCTGTTGTGCTACATCAGGCTTTGGTCCTAGCTCCAGGAGCCTCCTGGCGAATCCTGCTGCCGTCTTGAAGTTCTTCAGCTTGAACCACAGGTTGATAGCCGTCCTCAGCGTCAGGATTTGGTGGACAGGTTGGAGGTTACAGTGGGAGAAGTAGGCCGCAAGCTGGTGGAATAACAACGATGATGAGTGAAATATGTCTACAAAGACCATGTCTATAAAGACCATGACTATACAGACCACTGTCTACAAACTGTCATACTAACCTCACAAATAAAAGTTCCCTCAATAGTACGCCCCTACACCACCCCCACCCCCACCTCCCAACTCTTGTCTGTTTGGACTAAGACCTAGGGGTGTTTCACCAAGATGTGCCTAGGTACTCACGGCTAGTGACCTGGAGGGCGTTTCATGAACGTTGTCAGCACTGACCAACTGGTCAGTGCTGACAACTTCAGTGAAATCCTCAGTTTTGATTGGCTGAGAAGCACTAGCCTCTGACTGTTACTATGGTAACTGTTGGAAAAAGACAGCCTGTTAGACTAAAAATGTTCATGAAACGCCCTCCTGTTCTAGTGCTAAACAACAGAGTACAATTAGTTCCTGTTTAAAAATAGTGGGAGTAAATTTCCAACAATTCTAATCAAATTTGACAAATTATTAACTTAGTATTCAGACACTTCTTACCAATTTCTTTTTTTTTTTAATCTACAAAGATCAGATTTCAACTTCTGATCTGATTTAGCACCTAAGAGCAGGTCACCAGTTGTGCGTACGTCATGCATAACTTCCGCATGATTTGGTGAAACCGGCCCATGTCCCGTACTAACCTCACAGACTCTCTTCTGTTCCTCCAGGTTGCTCTTGGGTTGTTCTTTCCTATACTGCTCCACAGACAGCCCCACGATGTACTCCCTGCAGATCGTCAGTAGCTGCTGGGCCTGGGCACAGACATTTTTGCAATTTCAAAATATATTTTAATGAGGCATGGATTGTCCTCTTCGCATGTATCACAACACAAGTAAACATTCACTTTACATAACAATGCATATCATTATTCTATAACATTTATATAATGTAGAACACTACTCTCAAATAAGAAAAGTTAATGAAAACACAAAATCAATTGATAAATGCACATTCTACACCAATACTCTCCCAAGAAACCATTATGTGATATGCAAGTTCAAAGATAATCATCTACAAATATTTGAATATGAAGCTCGGAATATATATCGTTTCATAGCTTTTCTATAGTTATAATAAATATAGAGTGTACTGTATATGCTGCATGGCACTGTTTAACTGCCACTGCAATTTACTTGCAGATCGTCAGTAGCTGCTGGGCCTGGGAAAAAATTAATTCAAAATCTTTGGGGGCTACTTCTTGAACACATTGGCTGATTTGGCTTCCATTTTTACACTGTGTCTAGGGGAATTTTGGGGGCTCTTTTAATATTTACCAGGGCTCTTTTTAAGCATTTCAGGGGCGAAATTGCCTCAAGCCCCATGTATTTTTTCCCCTGAGACACAGGAGAAATTACACTTCCATTATACTACTAGCACTACTAAGACATGTCAAGAAATACCCCCAATCCAATTGTTAGTCTTCCAAAACAGTGCCCTCTCTTATTTTGTACCCATTTGATACCATCTGTAATTCAAATATTTAATTCTATATCTATTTGTTTTATTTCATCTATTTTCTTGTTACATACTTGAATTGAAATGTTATTTGATAATGTGTGAATTGATTTGATTGTCACCATCTCAGATGATTTTTAAACTGTTTATGTTAATGACTGTAATCCATGGGGATTAGGCTGGATTAGGATTAGGATTAGTTCCTTACCTCTGTGATCTCCTGCTTGGTGTCGACCACCAGTAAGGGCACACTAAGGAGCATGCTACGGAATCTGGTGATGGCCTTGAGGCAATATGTGCCACGTGGATTAGGATTAGGATGGGGATTAGGATTAGGGTTAGGCTGGACTAGGATTAGTTCCTTACCTCTGTGATCTCTTGCTTGGTGTCAACCACCAGTAAGGGCACACTGAGGAATATGCTTCGGAATCTGGTGATGGCCTCGGGGCAATATGTGCCACGTGGATTAGGATTAGGATGGGGATTAGGATTAGGATTAGGCTGGATTAGGATTAGGATTAGTTCCTTACCTCTGTAATCTCCTGCTTGGTGTCAACCACCAGTAAGGGCACACTAAGGAGCATGCTACGGAATCTGGTGATGGCCTCGGGGCAATATGTGCCACGTGGATTAGGATTAGGATGGGGATTAGGATTAGGGTTAGGCTGGACTAGGATTAGTTCCTTACCTCTGTGATCTCTTGCTTGGTGTCAACCACCAGTAAGGGCACGCTGAGAAGTATGCTACGGAATCTGGTGATGGCCTCGGGGAAATTTGTGCCACGTGGATTAGGATTAGGATGGGGATTAGGATTAGGATTAGTTCCTTACCTCTGTGATCTCCTGCTTGGTGTCAACCACCAGTATGGGCACACTGAGGAGAATGCTACGGAATCTGGTGATGGCCTCGGGGCAATATGTGCCACGTGGATTAGGATTAGGATTAGGCTGGATTAGGATTACGATTAGTTCTTAACTCTGTGATCTCTTGCTTGGTGTCGACCACTAGTAAGGGCACGCTGAGGAGAATGCTGCGGAATCTGGTGATGGCCTCGGGGCAATATGTGCCAAATGGATTAGGATTAGGATGGGGATTAGGATCAGGATTAGGCTGGATTAGGCTGGATTTGGATTACTTCTCACCTCTGTGATCTCTTGCTTGGTGTCAACTACCAGTAAGGGCACACTGAGGTGTATGCTAGGGAATCTGGTGATGGCCTCGGGGCAATATGTGCCACGTGGATTTGGATTAGGATTAGGTTGGATTAGGATTAGTCCTTACCTCTGTGATCTCCTGCTTACTGTCAACTACCAGTAAGGACACACTGAGGAGGATGCTGCGGAATCTGGTGATGGCCTCAGGGCAATTTGTGCCACGTGGATTAGGATTAGGATGGGGATTAGGATTAGGATTAGGCTGGATTAGGATTAGTCCTTACCTCTGTGATCTCTTGCTTAGTGTCAACTACCAGTAAAGGCACACTGAGGAGTATGCTACGGAATCTGGTGATGGCCTCGGGGAACTTGCCCTGCGTGGTAAGCTGGTAGGCTGTCTGTAATCTCTGGACTAGATGGGCAAGCTTCAGACCAACGGCAGGCTGGCCTGACCTAGCGCCAGCCTCTCGCCTGTGAGGGGGATGAGAACAATGATGTATGATCATTTATGATATGATTATTACATATGGCAGAAACAGTACCTTCCACACTAGATGGGCAATCTTCAGACCAACTGCAAACTGGTCTGACCTAGCGCAAGCCTCCCCCCCCCCCCCCCCCCCCCCTGTGAGAGAGGGATCAGGACAATGATGTATGATCATTTAAAGATAGTCCGTCCCTTTTGCCAGCTTAAAATTTGAAATCGTCTATCACGATCGTAAATTGAAGAGAGTGTGATTCAAGACCATTTCTAAGAATATAGCATGTTGAAGCTTTCTGTATATGTAAAAATTTCAGCCGTTAAATTTCAAACCGACTTTTTTTGTACTACGAAAAAAGTATTAGTTTTTGTTACAGTATCTATGTGGTTATTATGCGTGTGTGAAATCCTAATTTTATGAGTAACTACCAAACTTTGGAGATGATTCCTTCCATAGAACAATTTTTTTCATAATGCATTTTATAATTTAATTAACAGATTAATCAATAAAGCAGATATTTCAACACAAACTGCTAAGAGCCTGAGGTAAAGACTATTAATCAGACGTTGGTTACGTGCATTATTTGAATTTTACACTACGTATCAGTTTCAAATTGTGAATATAGAGCTTGCTAATACTTCTCTATATGTTTTGCCAATGTTTCTATGGTTTTGTGGTGATCTGAAAAAGGGACTGGCTGTCTTTAACAATATGAATACTAGATATGGCAGAGACTGTAGCCTATACATTAAATGGGTTAGCTTGGCCTGAGCTAGTGCCAGCTAGGCTATCAGTACTCGTAGATTGTACCCAGCATTCCTTATATACAGACAGATTCTAGAGAAGAAATACTCATTTTGCTGCGACATATTCAATCTCACATGATGTGGTGTTGCATTGATTCCAATGCAAGTGAGAGATACATTTTGTTCAATTACAAGAAAAATCAAATCAACGTCACTATTGCCTTACACATGGGGGAAGGGTAACCTTACAAGACCAGTGAAATACTCTCACTTCAATAGGAGGACCACTCACAGGGCTGCCAACCTCAATCAAAACATTTCAGTATTGTAAAGGCTGAAATTCAGAATCTTGATGAAAAACAACATTATTTTCAAATAAAGACAATAGAACAACCCATGAAGTAGAACTTATGAAATCAGTATTTTGTATGAAACCTTCAGTATTCTTCTCAAATTTCGGTGAAATATTTCGGTGATGAAATACTGAAAATCGGTATTACTTGGCTGCTGTGCACTCACCAATTCCTATGGGGGTATCCTGAGAGCGGTGGAAGGGACGGGAGACCCACGAAGGAAGTCCTGGCTCGGGAGTAGGTCTGCATGAAGATCTGTCTGTAGGCTGTGAAGTCTACCATCCCAACCTGGTCATGCAGCAGCTGCAATGACAAAAACAACAGTTTAAGTCAAAGCGGTAATGTCAATTATGCAAAGAAATTAAAATCTAGCAGACTAGTCATACATCATCATCATCATCATCATACTACTCATGAATATGTCATCGTGCCTTGATTCGTGAACTAGAAATAGCTTGCGTGGTTCGATTATGCAACGAAAGTTTTAATAAAATTTAGTGGAATGGTCCTGACAGCAGACTACTCATGAATATTAATGAGTCAGATTGAATGAGACTCTTTCGGGTATTTGTTTCCATGTTGTCGTGTCTTGATCCATGAACTGAAAATAGCTGCATTGTTCAGTTATGCAAAGAAAGTTTTAGTAAAATTTAGTGGAATGTTCCTTACAGCAGATTACTCATGAATATTAATGAGTCAGATTTAATGAGACTCTTAGTTATTTGTTTCCATGTTGTCATGTCTTTATCTGTGAACTAGAAATAGCTTGCGTGGTTAAGTCCCTGCCCGGTAAGCTGTAGATTGCAGGTTCAAATCCTTCTGGTTCCAAGATTTATTTCTGACTTGTTTTTCATCCATTTACAAGATGGAGCATGCTATACTTCATATTAATGGGTGCATGCCTAATTTTTTTTTTGCAAAAACCAGTTTTAATCATTCAGTCCTTCAGTCTTATTTACCCAGAAGGTTGTTTCACCAAGGTGTGCGAAAGTTACGAATGACCTTTGCACTCGTTTGGTGACCTGTTCTTGGCTGTCAAATCAGATTCTCAATGATTTTGATCCCCATCAGCTTAAATTCAAAGCTGATCTTAGTAAATTCATATTCTTGTTGATGTTTAGGAGGTATGGATGATTGTAAGTTACAAAGTTAGTTACAACTGTCAGTTACTACAGGTAGTTACAATATGTAGTTATGATATACCTGTGTGGCAGTGGTGAAGGATCCAGGCAGGATATGATTGACACTTCGCTGAGAGTTGATTATTAGGCAGTATGGATGATTGTATGTTACACCTGTTAGTTATGACAGGAAGTTACAACAGTTAGTTACGACCTACCTGTGTGGCGGTGCTGAAGGATCCAGCAAGGATATGATCGACGGGCAGCTGAGAGTTCTTGACCCAGACTTGGCCTTGGCTCATGCCCCTGGCTGGGGCCACGAAGTAGTCATCATCCACCCCTCCACCTGCTGTCACCTCCTGGGGGTAGAAAGGGGGTAGAGAGTGGGAAAGGAGGGGGTAGAGAGGTTGTAGAGAGGGGGTAGAGAGGGGGTAGAGAGGGGGTAGAAAGGGGGTAGAGAGGGGGTAGAGAGGGGATAGAGAGGGGGTAGAGAGGGGGTAGAAAGGGGGTAGAGAGGGGGTAGAGAGGGGGTAGAGAGGGGGTAGAGAGGGGGTAGAAAGGGGGTAGAGAGGGGGTAGAGAGGGGATAGAGAGGGGGTAGAGAGGGGGTAGAGAGGGGGTAGAGAGGGGATAGAGAGGGGGTAGAAAGGGGTAGAGAGGGGGTAGAGAGGGGGTAGAGATGGGGTAGAGAGGGGGTAGAGAGGGGGTAGAGAGGGGGTAGAAAGGGGTAGAGAGGGGGTAGAGAGGGGGTAGAAAGGGGTTAGAAAGGGGGTAGAGAGGGGGTAGAGAGGGGGTAGAGAGGGGGTAGAGAGGGGGAAAGGAGGGGGTAGAGAGGGGGTAGAGAGGGGGGAGAGAGAGGGTAGAGAGGGGGAAGAGAGGGGAAAGGAGGGGGTAGAGAGGGGGTAGAGAGGGGGAAAGGAGGGGGTAGAGAGGGGGTAGAGAGGGGGGGAGAGAGAGGGTAGAGAGGGGGAAGAGAGGGGAAAGGAGGGGGTAGAGAGGGGGTAGAGAGGGGGAAAGGAGGGGTTAGAAAGGGGGTAGAGAGGGGGTAGAGAGGGGGTAGAGAGGGGGTAGAAAGGGGTTAGAAAGGGGGTAGAGAGGGGGAAGAAAGGGGTAGAAAGGGGGTAGAAAGGGGGTAGAGAGGGGGAAAGGAGGGGGTAGAGAGGGGGTAGAAAGGGGGTAGAGAGGGGGTAGAGAGGGGGAAGAGAGAGGGTAGACAGGGATACTTAAGATTTTGTGTTCTGTTTAAATTAATTTTTCCCCTTCTAAGCCTTATCATTGACCTTAAAGACAGCCCGTCCCTTTTTCAGATCACCACAAAACCATCGAAACATTGGCAAACATATAGAGAAGTGTTAGCATGCTGTATATTCATAATTTGAAACTGACACGTAGTGTTAAATTCAAATAATGCACATAAACAACGTCTGATTAATAGTCTTTACCTCAGGCTCTTAGCAGTTTGTGTTGAAATATCTGCTTTATTGATTCATCTGTTTATTAAATTATAAAATGCATTATGAAAAAATTGTTCTATAGAAGGAATCATCTCCAAAGTTTGGTAATTACTCATAAAATTAGGATTTTACACATACATAATAACCACATAGATACTGTAACAAAGACTAATACTTTTTTCGTAGTACGAAAAAAGTCGATTTGAAATTTAACAGCTGAAATGCTTTATATATACAGAAAGCTTCAACATGCTATATTCTTAGAAATGGTCTTGAATCACACTTTCTTCAATTTACGATCGTGATAGACGATTTCAAAATTTAAGCTTGCAAAAGGGACGGACAATCTTTAAGATGTGTGAAGCTAATGGGCTTGACAAGGCCTGGTAATGCAACATGTTAAACAAACCAAGACAGAGCATTCAGACAACAGAAGGTATCTCACGTATCCAAATTCGATGCATCTTCCCATGTATCTTAATCTATTTTCACTCTTCTAAGACTACCAATGATATTAAGATGTGCCATGCCAATGACGTTCTCAAGGCCCAGCAATGTAGGGGGTTTTAACAGACTTAGGCAGAAAATTCAGACAAAAGAAAGTATCTCATGAACCCCAATTTAATACATTTACCCACATATTGAAATCTATGTAAGTATGTTCCCCCCTCTAGACGTACCAGATCAGGAGGTAGATCCAGCTCATCATCAACATCCCAAGCTCCTCCCTCTCCTTCATCGTCATCATCCCCAAAGCCTTCCACTCCATCTCCAAACTCATCTCCACCTGTCAAAAAAAACAGATAATAATTAATAATTTCAGTACAGTGTATATCACAATTAATGCCTCTATTTATTTACAACTTAAAGGGATGGTCAACCCTGAAATTTAGTTGAGTTCAATATAAGCAGAACCATGAAAGAAACATATTTGTGAAGGATTTAAGAAAATCCATCTAAGGATAAGAAAGTTACCATTGTTTGAAATTTTCATTTTGTGACGTTACATGCGAGGTGGTCTCCCACATATTGGGTAATTTTTTTTTTGTAAATGCAGATGAACCTGTTGCTCACGGCTAGATTTTCTGTTATTGTAAACCCAAATCTTGTTAGGTTGTCAAAAGTTGCCATGGAACTCCAGCAACCAATGGGATATGGCTTAATTGTGTCCTGTAAGGTATTTGAAGTTTACTTATAGCCTGTCATCTATTGTCCAAACAGCAGATTGTATGGGAGTCATGCTGCTAAGTATCAGCGGAAAAAATACCAGCCCGCATATATCAGGGAAAAACTGAATTCAAATTTTTTATTTTTATTTGGGGGGCTACTTTTAGAGCACATTGGCTACAACTTTACAATGTGTCTATGGTAATTTGGGGGTTTCTTTTAACATTTCCAGGGCTCTTATAAGCATTTTGGGGGCGAAATTGCCTCGAGCCCCGTGTATTTTTTCCCCTGGATATGCAGACTTGGTAAAGATCAGGGTAATATCTGTTGTGTTTTTGTGTTTTCAGCTTGCTTGCATGTACATTCTGTTAGTGACTAAGGTATATAAATGAACTAAATGAAGAGCAAACTCACCATCCAGGACCAGCTCAGCATCATCCCCCCAGTCTCCCCCCGCATCCCCATCATCCATGCCTACATCCGCTGTCATGGTAACGGCAGTGGCCGTACCCTTGCCACGCCCCATGGCTCCCTCGAAGAAGCCCTGAATGAAACACAAATCAAACATTTTGTCTCTGGGTGATCTGAAAGCCATTCAGTGGAAACATTCTACTTGCTGGACAAAAAATTTCTTAAAATTGATATCCCATTTTCTGATTGGCTCGTGTCCACTAAACAATTCTAACATTGTGGATAACACGGCGGTGTCAAAATATCCTTCCTTAACAATAAACATATCAAGGGTAAGGGGTAGGAGAGGTAAAGGCTACTTATTTGTAAATTGGCACTGCAATATTCAAGAAGGTTGAAATGAAAATCCACTCTGGCACAAAAGTCAACCTGAATTGTACCAAATTAAAACAGTCATGGTGTAGATATAAATTTTAAATGACAATTAATCATACACTTTCATGTCAAGTTGACAATCATCCAAACTACATAATGAACTTTACAGTCAAACTTGTCTATAAAGATCATAAAATGAGAAAAAAAAAATAGGCCGGGGAAGGGGACCACTGGATATGAATCCCTTGACCATTGTATCTTGGTGATGGTCAGCACAGGCCAGTTGTACAAATATTTTTATGTCACTTTGAAAATCATCTCAAATACATCATGAACTTACAGTCAAACTTGTTGATAAATGTAAGAAATTAATTGAATCATTTTCAGATGTCTTTTTTTACGGAACATTTAATATGAATCCCTTGACCGCTGTACCTTGGTGACGGTCAACAGAGGCCAGTTCTCCTCAGACTGGGCAATGGGTGGTGGTGGCTGCAGCAGAGTAGCATTGGGATTGACCTCAGGCAGCTTGTCCTCCTCGTTGAACATCTCGGTCAGCGACTCGGCCTCGGACTCTAGGCCGTGGGTCTTGGCTGTTAGGTAGGCCAGGGACTCTGGGGAAAAAGAAGTGATCAGAACGGATACTTGTAAAAACAGGTAGTTGGGAGAACGGATATTTGAGAACGGATACTTGTGAAAACAGGTATTTGAGAGAGAAGGGATATTTGAGAACGGGTACTTGTAAAAACAGGTATTTGAGAGAACAGATATTTGAGAACGGATACTTGTAAAAACGGGTATTTTCGAGAATAGATACTTGTAAAAAAACAGGTATTTGAGAGAACGGATATTGTAGAAAACAGATATGAGGTAAATCAAATACTCATCCTCTGTTTCTAGGCCATGGGTCTTGGCTGTTAGGTAAGCCAGAGACTGGAGACAGAGAAGCCATCAAAACAGATACTTGTGAAAACAGGTATTTGAGAGAACGGATATTTGAGAAAACAGAGGTGAAGCAAATCAAATAATCAGCCGCAGACACAAACTAAAAACAATATGATTGATACTAAATATCAGATCAATGGCAACTCTTCATGAAAGTACTCACTCTGTCCGCAGTTCTTGAGAATCTTGACTCTCTCCTCTACATCTCCCAGGTAGAGGGCGCACTGGTACTGTCCACTGGTGTCCTTGCGGATCTCGGCTGAAAAAAAAGAAAAGATAAGTATACTTTTTACATAGAATCATTTGCATGCAGCTTTTGACAAATTGTCTCTACATCAGATTGGCTGTTTGTTGCAGATGTCTGCTGTAGAAAAAGAATAAAACAGAAGATTTTGTTCTTTGAATAATTTTCAAATGAGTTTAGCTGTCTTTATGGATCAGGCTTGAAACAAAAGAAGTCCCTTTTGTTATCATGCGAATCACGGCTAAAGAAAAAGGAAATTATTTTCTTTCAGGTCTTCATTTACAGTCATCTTTAGAATAATCTTCTAATCAGTTTGGCTGTCTTTACGGATTTGGCTGAAAAAAATGTTCATCTTTTAATCTTAACCTTCATTACATCTCATCTTTTAAATCATCACCACCACAAACATCACCATCACCATCATCATGACCATCACAACCATCATTGTCATCCTCTTCATCACCATCATCATGACCATCACAACCATCATTATCATCATTGTCATCCTCTTCATCACCATCATCATCACCATAATCATATCACCACAATCACGAAACCCACAATATAACTCACCAATTTTCATCATCTTCCTGAGTTTGTCTAGGTTTCCAATGATGAGGTAGACGGAGGAGCTTGTCAAAGTTCTTGGTTCCCTTATAGGTCCTCTCATCTATTCCATCATCACTATCACAACCATCACCATCATCATCATCATAATCATCATCATCATCATCACCATCATCGTCATCATCATCATCACTATCACAACAATCATCATTATCATCACTATCACAACAATTATCATCATCACCGCCACCATCACCAAACCCCCATCCCAACTCACCAATCTTCATCATCTTCCTGAGTTTGTCCAGGTTGCCGGTGATGAGGTAGAGGAAAGAGAGCTTGTCAAAGTTCTTGGTACGCTGGTAAGCCATCTCTACCACCTGGTGGTTACCCTGCAGCAGAGCTGTCTCTCCCAGCCGCTCCCAGCAGCCCTTATCATCCAGGGCACGCGCTGCCTCAAGAGCCACCTGGTCAACAAGAGGGCAATATCACATTTAAGGGAGCCAACAACTTCACCACATGGAATAATATAATATATTACATCATATTGACTGGTGTACGGGGTAATATCACAATCAAAATGGCCAACAAAACCATTTCCCCAGCCTCTCCCAGCCTCCCTTAGCGTTCAGGGCACAGGCAGCCTCAATAGCAACCTGGTCAACATCACCATCATTTGGAATAATATATTATATCACATTGACTGGTATAGAGGTAATATCACATTCAAGGGAGTCAACAAAACCACCACATGGGATAATGTATTATATCACATTGACTGGTATAGGGGTTGATACATATTCAAGGGAGACATTGAATGCATGTCTTTCGAACAATACATTGGTAATGGTAATACCAAAGCTTGTCTGAGGTTTGTCTGCCATACACAGCATTCCATACATTGAGAATGAATCATTAGATATAGGTGAATGTAATAACCCATTTATATGCAGTTAGGCTGAAAGCTGTGAATACATTACAAAAAGCATCTTATTGCGATCAGACTCCAGCGTAAGTCAATCGGCCCATCTCACCTCGATGTTACCGCACTCCAGCGCCAGGGCGAAGCGGGTCTTCTCATCCTTGACGAAGTGGAGTGCGACCTCGGGGTAGCCCTTCTTCTGCAGGTAGGCGATGATAGACTGGCCCACCAGCTTGGCCGTGCGCACCATGTGAAGCACCTCGTCGTACTTGCGGTGGATCAGCGCCAGCTTGAAGCGGAACTCTGTGGGGTCGAAGGCCAGCACACGAGGGCGGCAGTCGCGGTCCAGGCAGTACACGCTCTGACCTTTGACCCTTGTGATGTAGATGGGCAGGTCTAGAGTGCGGATGATACCGTGGTCTCTGTTTGAGAGCAAGGCAATGAAGGATATCTTTGATTATTTCAACATCGACGGGCTACATACGACATATTTACAACATGAATGTATTATCATTTTGATTTCAAAACCATATTGTGAATATTGTATTTACTAGTTACTATTGTTAGCATTCTCAGCAATCATCATCAATTGATCAATTCTTTCTACCAGATGAGTAACCTTTGGACCTGTGTTATATATATCTTCTTTTGAGTCTATGCCCACAAGCAGTAGTACATTATCCAATTATTTCTCGGGTGTCGTGAACCTTAGTCCAGTTATGACATCAAAATTTGCCATAGAACTGCAGTAAACCAAAGGAGTGTGATTTGAATTTGCCCTATAAGGAATTCAAAGTTCATTCATAGCGTGTCAACTATTGTGAGTACAGCAGATTACCCATGAGTCACACTGCTCAGTCTGAGTGGAGATAAACCAACCCACATTTACACAGGCTTGGTAAAGACTAGATTAAAGGATTGGTTCACCCTGAAATTAAGTTGTTTTTACTAAAATAGAAACAGAAAAAGAAACAGATCAGTGAAAATTTGATAAAAATCCATCAAAAGATAAGAAAGTTTTATTTTGTGATGTCACATGCGAGATGCTCTGTCATATGTTGAAACTATCAAATTTTCTAAACAGGATGTGCAGCATTTTACCTTTGCATTTGATACATCTTTACAAAAACATTTTTTAACGCATACCTTTCTGAAAACAAATTATTTTATAACAAAAACAAAGCGCTTTATGGTATCATACAGCACACAACATCTGGGAGAGCATCTCGCATGTGGCGTCACAAATTTCTCATCCTTTGATGGATTTTTGTTAAATCTTCACAATATCATTCTGCTTTAATTGAAACCAACATCTTTCCCTTTAATAGAAGGAGTATTACTACAAGCTACACAGTACCCACCCGTTAGTGATGGCATATTTGATGTGGTTGCTGGTGGTGTAGATGAAGACGCCGCTCTCGTCCCACGTCCCACTCTTGACGCGGATGTTCTCATGGATGGTGCAGAGAGACTCCAGCTTGCGGTTGCAGATGGCGATAGCTGGAAGAGATACAACACATTTCAATGCGTGATCATTCCAACATGTTTTTTGCTTGTTTTTTCTCTCCATTCTTAGTTGTCTATTGTATGTTTTAGTATTGCACTTGTGTCGATCTTAAAAGCTGAGTTGTTCCTGGCTGTTACCTACTCACTTTTAATTTTTTCATATATGTGTATTTCTTGTTATCAATTGTATTTTCATCCAGAGAGTAAAATAAATCTTAATTTTTTTTTTAAAACATGTGATATTCAGAAGTCACAACTGTATTTGCTAAGCAGAGCGACATGTGCCATATGGAACGACGCGATCACATAGTAGTCCATGGAAATACAACTAACTTTCAACTAATCAAGAACGTTTTATGAAAGTGAATCATACGAGCTAATGAGACAACAATGTCGGTGAAAAACCAGGGCTTACTGTGCTTGCTGAGCAGAGCGACATGCGTCATATCGGCCGACCAGATCACGTAGCGCACCTTGGAGATACGGCACGAGCCAAGCGAGCGCTTCTGCTGCACGTCAAAGAGCGTCACGTTCTCGGCGTCGCGTAGGAGTAGCATCCCCGTCCCGGCGTAGAAGATCTCCTCACACGGCGGCGTCTGCACCTTCTTGGTCACTTCATTCTTCAGGTTCTTGATCACAATCTAGAGTGAAGGATTGCATATTCATCAGTTATGTGTATGCATATTCATGAGTCTGCACCTTCTTGGTCATATTGTTCTTCAGGTTCTTGATCACGATCTAGAATGAAGGATTGCATATTCATCAACATGCATATTTATGTTCATGACCAAAAATGAACAATTGCATCAGCAAAGTATTTGTATCTTTATTATTCCATCATATAATTACATATTCATCAGTCATGTGTAGAACATGCATATGAGTCTGCACCTTGATAATGCACAGTCATCAGTAATGTTATGCATATGCATCAGTTTTGTGTGAAACATGCACACTCATGGGTTTGCACCTTCTTGGTCAAAACATTCTCATGAACTATTAACAAAGAATTGATTGATGGATTCTTGACTCACCGAGTGGCTGCGATCCAGGACAGCAAACCTGTTGCGGGCGACCCAGACCGCTGTTAGACCGGAGGACCGCTTGCCCTCTGGAGCTGTTCACACAAAGCAAGCAACACGTAATACAAGTGTGAAAGGTGCTATCAGGTAATGGTAAATGGGTAGAGTCCTTCATCAAACTTGTTGGCATGTTTCCTGCATATTCAAGCTGAACAAAATATAGTATGAATGATGCAATCGCCTAACAGTTCTTCTCCTTATATCTGTATTACAATATTTCAACAACTGCTACTGTTATTTGTCACTTCAAGACTGCTTTACATCACAAAACAAACAAGCTTTCAGAAAAGTGTCAAAGGTGCTTGGTACAAGACTGTAATAAACATATTGGTATGTTGGGCATACTTTCTTTCTTGGACCTTTTCAAATTTAAATACTAAAGCTGTAAGATGAACTTTGCCAAGTGAGAAGCGCTCTGAATGCAGACTTTTCTAATGTCCTTCCTTCCGTACCAAAAACCAGTCAGACCTTCAGAAAATGATCAAACTTACAGTCAGGGTTTTGGGAGTCGGAATCCTTGGGGACCTGGTAGAGATCGTAGGTGCTGTTATCAATGTTGCTAGTCCGCTGCAGAAAGTAAAGTACAAAAAAGACATTGAATGGTAATAATACCAATGACAAGAGACCATTTTTGCTATGTATTCAAGTTTTAAGAACATCGTTTTAACAATACGTTACTAATAGTAACCCCAAAGCTTCTCAAGGTTTGTTCTAGTAGCATTAACTAACACACTTAGTGTGCATTCCACCAATTGAAACTGAATAACGAACGACAGGTTAAGGGTATAATGCATTCATATGTAATTATGGGGAACGTTGTGAATATATTATGATAATATTCTACTCTGTCTTTTTCTCCTTCTATATCTAATTCTTTTTTATCTTCCTCTATCTACATTCATTTATCCTTCTCGCACCCTTCTCCTCCACCAATACTCAAGTGGAGCTTACCACAGCCTTCTTGGTAGGGTTGTAGGACATGTTGAACAGGGGGCGGGAGGGGGGGGGGGGGGTTCTAGTGGCCCCTCTCAACTACAAATATCATTCTTTTCCATTTCTTATCATTTATCTTCCTCCATCTCCCTCTCCTCCTCACCATAGACATAAGCACAGCCTTCTCAGCAAGGTTGTATGACATACTGAAAGGGGGTGGGGGGGGGGGGGGGGGGGCTCTTGTTGCCTCCTCTAAGCTGCAAAAATAATTTCTCTTCATGTCTTCTAATTTATCTTACTCCCCCCTCCCCCCTCACTTCAATCCCCCTCACTCTAATCCCTCTCTCCTCTACCAATACTCACTGTAGAGATCAGCACAGACTTCTCAGCAGGGTTGTATGACATACTGAATGGAGGGCTCTTGTTGCTTCCTCTAAGCTGCAAGAATAATTTCTCTTCATGTCTTCTAATTTATCTTACTCCCCCCTCCCCCCTCACTCCAATCCCCCTCACTCTAATCTCTCTCTCCTCTACCAATACTCACCGTAGAGATCAGCACAGACTTCTCAGCAGGGTTGTACGACATACTGAATGGAGGGCTCTTGTTGCCACCTCTCAACTGCATAACGGGTACGTCCTTGGACGTCCCAAAGTCCAGACGCCGTAGGTATCGCTCCTTGATGTAGAACAGCTGGTTGTTATGAATGGCGTAGGCGGGACGCTCACGCTCCAGCTTGAAAACGATCATGCCACTGTCATGACCTGCAAACACACACACACACAAAAAAAATTCATTAAAGGGCATATACTGTACTGGTAAGGCAAAAAAGCCTTCAAAATGTAATTGTTAGCAATCTTCTTGCCAATGGTCTTAAATTCAGGTATTGTCTATTTTAGAAGCTTGCTGAAAGTTATTTGCCCTCAAATGATCCACATATGGAGTAATTAATGATTAATGATTAAATCCTCAAAATGTTCGGCCCGAACATTTTGATGATTTGTGATTTAATCACTCATTACTCCAAATGTAGATCATTTGAGGGCAAATAACTTTCAGCAAGCTTCTAAAATAGACAATACCTGAATTTAAGACCATTGGCAAGAAGATTGCTAACAATTACATTTTGAAGGCTTTTTTGCCTTCCCAGTACAGTATATGCCCTTTGACAATAATAACCATTTAATACAACAATTCACAAACACAGGAGAGTCTCATTTAATCTGACTCATTAATATTCATGAGTAGTCTACCATATTATAACAATGATAAAAATAATATACGCTTCCCCTCACTTTGATGTCATACATATGACACTGATTTCAACTGAAAAATTTATTTTATTGTTGTTCTTCTAAGCAATGCCGGCTGAATAGAAATAAAGTGAACAACAAAACTTAATGAATCGCAATCAAAGTTACCTGCAGCGAAGAGGTTGAGAGACGGGTGAGCAGTCAGCACCCAGAAGCGATCATGGTCTCGACGGAAAGTCTGGATGCAGGTCCTGTACAGAGAAAAGACAATATTTCATTTCATGGAAGTGGGATTTACACCCCTTTCCTTTATTTGTATCATGATCTTCCTACTCCTCCAGTCTCCTTTTTCTCCCGTTTCCCTTCCCATATTTTTTAACTTTCTTTCTCTATTTCTGGGCTATGTTGCATATTTCTTTTCTCTCACTCTCTCTTTCCTCCTCGTCCCAAACTTGGGATGCTCTTGTCTTCTAAGTTGTTGAGGAGCAGCTCCGGCCTTGTTTAATACATGTTATATTCAATACCTATTTAATTTCTTCTTTCCTTCTTCTTTCCTCCTCGTCCTACTTCTACTTCACCATACGTCTTAGACATGTCCCAAACGTAGATGCTCTCGTCTTCTAAGTTCTTGTGGATCCATTCTTGCCTTATATCTACTTTAATTCTTCTCTCCTTCTCTTTTCCCTTCTTCTTTCTTTCCTCCTCGTCCTACTTCTGCTTCAACCTACCTCTTAGACATGTACCAGACGCGGATGCTCTTGTCTTCTAAGTTATTGCGGATCAGCTCTTGCCTTATATCTAGTTTAATTCTTCTGTCCTTCTCTTTTCTGTTCTTCTTTGTTTCCTCCTCGTCCTACTTCTGCTTCAACCTACCTCTTAGACATGTCCCAGACGCGGATGCTCTTGTCTTCTAAGTTCTTGTGGATCAATTCTTGCCTTATATCTGGTTTAATTCTTCTCTCCTTCTCTTTTCCGTTCTTCTTTCTTTCCTCCTCGTCTTACTTCTGCTTCAACCTACCTCTTAGACATGTCCCAGACACGGATGCTCTTGTCTTCTAAGTTCTTGTGGATCAATTCTTGCCTTATATCTAGTTAATCCTTCTCTCTTTCTCTTTTTCATCCTTCTTTCTTTCCTCATCCTCCTACTTTTGCTTCAACCTAACTCTTAGACATGTCCCAAACGCGGATGCTCTTGTCTTCTAAGTTCTTGTGGATCAGCCCTTGCCATGTTTAATACATGCTACATTCAATACCTATTTAATTTCTTCTTTCCTTCTTTTTTTCCTTCTTCTTTCTTTCCTCCTCATCTTCCTACTTCTGCTTCAAGCTACATCTTAGACATGTCCTAAACCTGGATGCTCTTGTCTCCTAAGTTCTTGTGAATCAATTCTTGCCTTATATCTAGTGTAATTCTTCTCTCCTTCTCTTTTCCGTCCTTCTCTATTTCCTCCTCATCCTGCTTCTGCTTCAACCTACCTCTTAGACATGTCCCAGACGCGGATGCTCTTGTCCTCTGAGTTGCTGAGGATCAGTTCTTGTCTCGGATGGAAGATGGCGCACGAGACGTTGTTGTAGTGGCCTCTGCAGGTATCTACTTCCCATGCCTTAGCATCTAGAAACAGAAAGAAACATGGGGCAAAGATTTAATATGAGAGATCAGGGGGTGTTTCAACAAGATGGGCATAAGTTATGCACAACTTTATGACATGAATGAACCCCTTTGAGACCACAACAGCTTAATATTCATGTATGGATAGACCCCTTTGAGGCAATGACACCTTAGCATTCATGTATAAACACACTCCTATGAGGCCATAACAGCGCGACATTCACGTGGACAGACCCCTCTGAGGAGGTAACAACAGCTAACTATTAATGTATGAATCCCTAAGAGGCAACATCAGCTTTACATTAATGTATGAATGAACCCCTTTGAGGCAAAAGCTTAAAATTAATGTATGAGCAAGCCCCTATTAGGCCTTAAGAGCTTAACATTCAAAAATGACCAAACCCCATTGAGGAAGTAACAACAGCTTACTATTCATGTATGAACCCCTAAGAGGCAACAACAGTTTATCCTTCATATGAATGAACCCTTTTTTTTTTTTTTTTTAGCTTACTGTACAGCTCACTGTACCTTTCATGAATGAACAAACCCCAATGAGACCACAACAAGCTTAACATTCATGTATGAACGAATCCCTTTGAGGCCACAACAGCTTACCATTCATGCGCCAGAGCTTAACGTAGCGATCGTCCGCAGCAGACAAGATGAGAGGCATGGTAGGATGGAAGGCGGCCCAGTTCACACCACGGTCATGACCCTACAACAGCGAAAAGGAGAAACTAATTAGGATACTCATAACACTGAAAAACATGACAGCAATTCTACATACTTCAGAAATGAAAAAATCTTCTGATAATGCACCAATCATGAACTTTACAGAATGTTATGAACCTGTATCAAAACATTTTTCTTGTTTTATTTCACATCTTACGAGCATTCCTTACTCTCTCTCCCTTTCATTTCTTGTCCATTCTATTGTCTATCTAGTCCTCTTTCTTTCTATCTACCACCTCTTTTCCTTCTCTCTCTCTTTCTTTTTATCTACCACCTCTTTTCCTTCTCTCTCTCTCTTTCTTTCTCTTTCACATTCTCTTCCCCTCTCTATGTCTTTCTGTCTGTCTGTCTTCCTCTCCCCCTCTCTCTCTCTCTCTCTCTCTCTCTAATCATACATACCTCCAAGACATGCTTGACGACAGCGTCTGCGGTGCCAAAGAGGTCAGGGGTCATGGGGTTCTTGAGATGTTCCTCCAGGCCGCTGGGACCAGGAGCGATGTTCTTCTTCCTCAGCCCTGAAAAATAACCAAAAACCCAAATTAGATTCCTGTGCACTCAAAAAAGAAAACATAATCACATTCAACCTATTAAGATTTGTTTGTCAAACCTTTAACGCTTCTCTAAAAAGATGTGATGTTTCATCGGTAATTTTTGCACTTTTCGCGCAAGACAGAATGAGCACAAATTTAACATCACCATGAACTGAAACAATCCTGCTATCTTTAGTAGGATAGTCGTGCAAGTCTATCGGGGATATCAGAGTAACTAGTACTGTGGGCCGTTTCACCAAGCTGTTCGTAAGTTACGAACGATTTTACGAACGACTGGTGATCCCTTCTTGTGCTTAATGTGATACCACACTTTGTTCATTGAGAATCTGATTTAGCACAAGAAGGGATCACCAGTTGTTCGTAAAGTCGAACCCCACCCCACTGCCATTCAACTCATGCCCATGTTGCACGCTGTGACGTGTTGCACAACCATAAGGGTTTTTGTGGCATTAAATGTTCATAATAATGCTTTGTTTCGAGCATTGATGATGACTAAAAGCAAATGCTGGATATTTTTGTAGTGACAAGTCTTTCTTGCATGCGAAAATAACATCCCACGTATATGTTTTAGGTGTATGGTACTGCGAAAATCTACTTGCATGATAGTGATAGCAGTTTTACAGTCCTTGTCGTGTCCGCTTACCTTGGATGTCCCACACCCTGACAGTCTGGTCCAGGGAGGCCGATACCACCAGGTCTTCAGACGGATGGAAGTTGGCACACATCACATAGTGGTTGTGACCGGTCAGCACACTAAAAATAAAAAATAGACATTCAATTTTCAATGCGAATAGTGGTTGTGACCGGTCAGCACACTATGAATAAAAAATAGACATTCAATTTTCAATGCGAATAGTGGTTGTGACCGGTCAGCACACTAAAAATAAAAAATAGACATTCAATTTTCAATGCGAATAGTGGTTGTGACCGGTCAGCACACTAAAAATAAAAAATAGAGATTCAACTTTCAATGTGAATAGTGGTTGTGACTGGGTAAGAATGGCAAAAGTGGATTATAAATAGTGGTTGTGACTGAGCAGGACACTGAAGATTTAGAGAAAGGAATTCTGCTAAATAAAGACACTACAAAGTTTTCAGAAGAATGGAAGTTGGCACACTTTACATAGAGGTTGTAATTGGTCAGCACATTGGGAATGAGGATAACAAATTCTGTTTAAATTCTCAGAGTGGTTGTGACCGGTCAGCACTCTGGGAATAGATAACAAATTATATTGTAACCCTTTGTGTGCAAGTAAACACTGATGCCTTATGGGAGTTGAATGTATTACTCATGCAAATACACACCAATGTTGCCTCAAGTCAAGAGTAAATGAGTTCAGTTCAGTTCTCACAGTGGTTGTGACAGGTTAAGACAATGGAGATTGATGGAGAGAAATCCTGCGTGATCAAATTCTAT
Source organism: Arbacia lixula (assembly GCA_963669155.1). Lineage (NCBI taxonomy): Eukaryota > Metazoa > Echinodermata > Echinoidea > Arbacioida > Arbaciidae > Arbacia > Arbacia lixula. Next base: position 36,547 of record OZ022587.1, on the reverse strand, counting down.
GAATTCATTTGTTCTCATCAAGAAATGAAAGATCACTAGATCACATCATATCGAGTGTGAGTTATGACAGATCCAGACAGTTATGAAAGAAAAGGACGTAAATCAAAACTAAGAGCAAGGAAGTGGTTTGCTGGGAACATTTGCCTCCCGACAAGTCACTTTCAGGAAAAAAAATCATTCAGTTTTTTTTTTTTTTTTTTTTTTTTTTTTGGGGGGGGGCTACTTTTTGAGCACATGGGCCGATTTGGCTCAAAGTTTACATTATGACTATGGGAAATTTGGGGGGTTCTTTTGAGATTTTCCAGGGCTCTTTTAAGCGTTTTGGGGGCAACATCACCCCGTGCTCCCGTGTATGTTTTTCCCTGGTGACTTTATAAATATCCTCATCATAGATATTGTTCATTAGATCTTACTCCAAACAGAAAGTAATTGCCTTCCCTTGCACTTTGTCCATTGCCTAAACAAAGTTGTTTTTACTTTGATTGTCTGAAGGTTTTCATTCCCACTTCCAGCATACAACATGCGAGCCTAATGTGTCCATCTTCACCACCAGTAGCTTCAAATATCTTTGAGTGACTTCTCGTGACAAAAGAGAAAGCTGGCTAAGTGAAGTGTCATGCGACCACAACAAAACCAATTACCAGAAACACTTTCTTTTTACTTATAATCAGTCTGGAAATGTATAGTTTTGTTGAAGAGATAGAAGTGAAACTAGAAAGCAACAAACTTCTCAAGGAGTCTCTCATGACCAATACACACAGACTGGGACTCAGAACCAGATATCAACATAAAAATGACAAAGGCACATTATCCACTCTTTTCTGCAGCAAAGACTCGTGGTTGCCTTATTATCATTATTATCTAGTTGACCATAGAAATAACATAAATAACATAAATAACAATATCATAAGAAGAAAATACACAAATAACAGAACAAAGGACATAATACAATAGAATATACATGTAGATGGCAGAAAGAGACAGCGTGTGGGTCAGGATCCACAAAAGTGAAGTCATTCACTGCTGCCTGAAAGCATGTGGAGCCAAACCCGCTGTCTCAAGATATAACAACCAAAAAAGAAAAAAATACTCAGTTTGCAAATCCTTGGTACCCTTCCAGTCTCATACACTAATACATTAGATAAAATGTAGGTGGAGGATGGAGGTGACTGCAAGAAATTCCTGATGGAGCTGAGCATCAGCAATGACTTAAAGACAGAGAATGACAGGTGCTTGACTTACCACACACAGTTCCTTGATTGCCAGTTCCAGATCCGGATGGTTTGGTCATCTGATGCACTCAGAATCCAGGGATATTCCTGATGTCATATTTATAGTAATAATAATCAGTTTTATCATCATAATATAAACATAATTAATAATAACTTGGAACTAATTATACTTATTATAAATAGAAATTATACTTACCCTTGAAATCTTTTTAAAAATTCAACATTGAACACTTCATATTCATAATAAGTTTTATCATATAATATAAACAATATCATTTATAATAATAACTTGGTTCTAATCATCCTTATAACAAATAATAGAAATTGTAATTACCTTAAAACACATCAATAATTCAACATTGAATACTTCATATTCATAATACGTTTTCTCATTATAATATAAACAATATCACCAATAATATAACTTGGTACTAATTATATGTATAATAAATAATAGAAATTATAATTACCCTTGACTTTGTTTTGAAAAATTCAACATTGAACAGTCCATATTCATCATGGTGCAAGTATACTGTGCATGCCATTAATACATTCTAAACCAGACTAAAATAAAAATGCTTTTCAGCAGGAATTCACAGTTTTATGGGATAAAGTGTATGTGACTCAGGATTGTTATCTCTTTATGCACTAGAAAGAGTGATTTTTTTTGTGGGAGTTTTGTGCATTTATGAAGAATGAATTCACACACATGACACATACTGTGTTGTGGTATAGTGGTTGCACACTGTGACTCCAGGGGGGGGTATTCCGAAAACGAACTTAGGAAAAATTTTATTGTATCTCAGTATCTTTTGGTATTCCGAAAAGCCAACTTACAATAAAAGATAAAATTTTTATTCAAATGAGCTAGAGATAAAATTTTTATGTAAATGAACCTCCGAGATAAAAATTTTATGCAAATGAGCTAAATCGGTATTCTGAAACGCACTTAGGAAAAAAAGTTAGGATAAAAGATAAAACTGCTCCCAAGCAATTTTATCTCCAGACGTACGCGCCTAGCTCCATAGCATTACGTGCAAAAATAATTCGCGCATTCAACTTTTTGCACATGTGCGCATCAAATGCAATAAGGCGCGCTGATAGACATCAATGCGCAATGTCCCTTTCAGTTTCATGACATCACACCATCAGCTTCACGATGTTAATGTATGCAAAAGCCATGAGAGGACGTTTATTACTGGCTGCCTCTGGGATAGGAGCGCAGGGCATGCGCTCATTAATATTGGTTAAAATCTTCCTAAAATATTTTTCGGAATACCAAAGATAAAATATTTTAAGGACATTGTATCTTCGGGGAGATAAAATTTTTATCTCTGTGGCTTTTCGGAATACCCCCCCAGGGCCCCGTTGCATAAATATTACCATTCATGGTAACTCTGTCATTAATGGTAACTACCATGGTAACATCGCTCAACAGCCAATCATATTCAAGGTTTCCATAGAAGTTGCCATTAGTGGCAAAGATACCATCAATGGGAACTACCATGGTAACATCGCTAAAAAGCCAATCATATTCAAGGTTTTTAAAGAAGTGGCCATGGGTAGCAAAGATACCATCAATGGTAACTACAATGGTAACAGCGCTCAACAGCCAATCATATTCAAGGTTTTCATAGAAGTTGCCATTGGTAGCAAAGATACCATCAATGGCAAGTGTTCTGCAACAGGGCTCAGATCTCGATTAATGGTGCTGCTCTCCACCCAGTAGTATAAGTGGGTACCTGGTAGGAGGTGGACAATTATGTGAATGATCTTGACCCGGCCCCAATGTCATGTAGCAGGCAAAGAATTATACTCCCTATGGAGTGGAGATGGTGCACATTATATGTGTATGATAAGTATCCAGCGACTAAGGATATACTTATAACATCCCTCTCACCTCAGTCTCAGGACTGTGAAAAGGCGACTGACTCTCTACACCATTAAAAAAAAGAGAAATATTTAACAGATATTAAAGAGTTAAGTATCCTAGCCATTCTTACGTGGTGGAAGAAAGTAGTCCTGATGTAATCCAGATGGCCGAGTAGAGTGAAGAGGCAGCGTTTGAGCTTGTAGTTCCACACCTTGATCTTGTAGTCGTCTCCGCCAGACACAAACAGTGGCTGCTGGTTGTGGAAGCTAATACCTCGCACGGGGCCTGCCATATCACAACATCAAACAGGAACAAGTTAACACAATCATTACTGTATATGCCATATATTTAGCGAGTCTAATTTTCAATGAAACCAAACTTATTGATAATTTCGCGAGTGGTTAAATTTGCTGTCGGGGCATACTAGTATTAGTGGTATATGTGCGCGTGGACGGCATATTCATATTTTCGCGTGTTGTTAAATTCGAGAATAGTACCCGACTCACGAAAATAGAAACCCCACAAAATATATGGGGGATACAGTATTTATTTGTTCTCTAAGCACAGCTCAACCAAATTAAAACGCATAATCCCTAAAATCAGGGGCACTATGCATGTACTATGTATGAACACAACCCCCCCCCCCCCCCCAAAAAAAAAAAAAAAAACACCTCCAGACCACAGTGTTGGCTTGTAGTACTACAAATAAAGAACAGGAATAAGTTCTTTCCTCCTAAAAAGCAGAAATAAAATACTGTAAAATGTGAATCTCAACTTACCATCATGCTCGTCAAACTTCTCGAGCAGAGTGCACATGCGGTAGTCCCACAGCTGTATGTTGCCGTTGTGCAAACTGGCCAGGATCCATGGCCGAGTTGGGTGAAAGCACAAGCCTGGAAAAGGTATCACAATCAAAGGTTGTAAAATGTGTTTCCAATTAAATATTCAACACTCATACTGTCCATATACTCATAGTCTTCAACAAAAATAACCATGCATGCGGATATTCGCAGTCATTTCGCAGATACTGAACTGAATTGCATGTGCATGTAGTACTGCAAAAGCGAAAATTTTCGCGGTGCGGAAATTTTAGCGCATTTCGCGGTGTGGAAATTTTAGCGCATTTCGCGCGGCGTGTGAATGTGTGAATATATTTGCGCCTAAACGAAGTTCATTTCAGAGCGTTTTGTATGCGCGCTTGCTTTGATGCATCACGTACGCAGGCCTACGTTTATGGATTAGCTTTAGTCAGTGCTTCAACAACATCATCATGCTAGCTATTGCTGCTGCCCAGCCAGCACTGGCGTGGCAGTGGTGAGATGAGTGAATTTATCGTCCAAAGGGCAACCTGCGAAATTAAAAACACGCGAAATTCATTTTACTCCGCCGAGTGCGAAAAATTAATATCACGTAAAATTTCCACTTTTACAGTAATGCTTTTCAAAGTTAAACTCTGCATACATGGATGTTATACAATATTTCCGTCACATTTGGAGAGTGCAGTGACCATGGAGACGATAGTTTACCAAAGTGTTCATCCTTATCATGTTCAATGAATAAGGATGACAACTTGATGAGAAAGACACAAAAAACGGAAGAACATACGTTAGACAATTGAGAATTATTTTTATGAAAATGTTGCACATTTATTTGTTTTTCTTGTGTGTAAACACAGTGCCGTCACCAGCTCCTTTCAAGGGGGGATGCTTTTAGGGGAAAAAAAGACACAAAAATGACCAATAACAGGTTGCCCATCTAAAAGACCTATACTACCCCCCCCCAAAAAAAAAAAAAAAAAACTTACACGCCCCGTTCTTTATGCATTCGCACCCTCAGCACCCCCCCTCTCAAAGACCTAATAGTATAACCCCTCCAAAAAACAAAAAAAAATTACACGCCCCCTTCTTTAAATTTGTTGTTTAAAAATTGTGGCCCTTCCCGACATGATGTGGACTAGGCATCAGCTTTGCAACCTGTCTTATTCAATCATGACTGCATGAACATGAACAGGCATTTCTCCCTGATCGCAGAAAGTCACCCTCGATTCACATTCACGATTCACTGTCATGTCAAAAGCACACACACAGCTAGACAGCAATAACCATCTCAATGTATCATGACTATGCTTGGGCCTTGGCACCTGTGCTAAAAATGCATGTGAGTGTAATCTGAACGTTTATGGGCTGAGCTACACTTACATGACGTAGCTGTGACAAAATTCAGTCTCTGAGTGTAGAGCCTAGGCTAGAGGACGTCGTTGGATCCGCTGAGATTGCATCTGGTTCCTCAGAATGCCTTGTCACCCTGCTTGTCACAATCCCAAAATGTAAATTTGATGAAAGAATACCCTGAATAAGCCTAGGCTCTACACTCAGAGACTGAATTTTGTCACAGCTACGTCATGTACGTGTAGCTCAGCCCATAAATGTTCAGATTACACTCACATGCATTTTTAGCACAGGTGCCAAGCACAGGTGCCCAAGCATAGTACGAGTCCCACATAAATGGTTATCAAACCTTGTCCTTACCTTTCACTCGAGCCGACTTGGTTTCGAATTTGGTCAGCATCGTGCTGTTCAGTCTCACGATAATTTGTAAAGTCGTACTTGTCAAAAAGTACGATTTAGTCAGTCCTTTTGAGCCCAGATGCTCTGTCTACACTCCGAAATTAGAGCAAGATTTCCTATTCCACGTATTGCGAAGCCACGTCACAGTCACTGTACTGTACCGTACCCGCGCGAGTGAGCGATACACGTAGCATTCGATTCTACCCAGTACCTAATCAAACTACTTTTTACCACGCAAAAGCATGGGGAGCTTGACTGATACTACACACTTCGCCCTAACAAGATTCTACTAAACAAGAGAGCCCAGCGAATCAGTTGTTCTATGTTCTCACAAGAAAGTGCAGTATTTTCAGAATCCTTTTAACTGTGTTCCGAAGTTAAATGGTGAGATCTCATATGACGGTTTGCAATTCCGATGAGAGAGGCGGGGAGCCAGT